>JAYMFX010116105.1:0-12696 GCA_036784945.1 Monocelis spectator | reverse complement strand
ATCTACTAGTAGACTACAAGTATCTATCCAGTCTAGCATCTACTAGTAGACTACAAGTATCTATCTAGTCTAGCATCTACTAGTAGACTACAAGTATCTATCTAGTCTAGCATCTACAGTGAATAACAATTTAGTAAAGGATTTTCACAATGATTTCGTTTCACTACTTTTCAATAGTAAACAGTTTGCTAGATGCTGATAAGCTGTATGATAATCAATATGAGAAACACACAATATATATATTGATTATCATTTCACGATAATTTTAACAGACAGTATTGTAAGCATTTAATTAAATGACTGCTTGATCTTCTGCTATTATAGGGTTGGGTTCGCCTTGTTAAGTGACTTTTCAGCATTCGAAAGTAATCAGGCGATCGATTCGCTTTTTGAAAAATTTCAATTAGAAGCTGAGAAGATCTCGCTGCAGTCCATTGAAACGAGAGATTCCGCCTCTCTTTCTGATAAACAAGTACTGGATTATACTAAATAATAGAATCGATATATTATTATTGATTAATTATCAAATTCATTTAGTGGAAGGAACTACACTCAAAATATTCGAGAAAGCAATCTTTGATAAAGAGGTTTAACAATTAATAAAAAATGAGATCAAACACTGCCTAAAGAATCTTTAACTAAATTGCTTGGCAATATAATCGAGGGTTAACCTGTAAAATATTTTGATAACATTGATTTTGTGATGATTTAGAGTACTCCTGCACCATCTGCTTCCATTAGTGGTCAAGAGGAAGAGGACCTGAATCTGGGAAGCGATCCGGAGAACTTCATGAAAGTGACCGGTCTCCAGTGTGAGTCTTGAATGAATTTGTTTTCATAAGAGTTCTTCTATATTCTTATTGGACTGCTGGATCGATATATAAATTGAATTTGATTATGAGTAGTGTAATGAAACGCATCATCATGATTGGTGTATTTCAGATGCTGGTCAATATTTGTATTATTGTATTCATTTGGATGATATACCCGTAAATCTGATCGACACCTTGACATCCCTATTTCCAGCTTATACACGCAAGCAAGATTATTGCTGCCTCATGACTGAAAGTGGAAATATGTAAGTGAATAGGAATTACGCGTTATTGATTATTATTTTTTAATTTATTTATTTATTGACGGTTTTTAACGAATATATTGATTTTTTGATGATTTTTGCAAATATATTGATTTTTTGATGATTTTTGATGATTTTTTCAAATATATTGATTTTTTGATGAATTTTGCAAATTTATTGATTTTTTTGTGTGTGAATAGCAAAATAGAAAAAATTATAGGTATATACATATATACTGCATGTTATAACTGCTGATATCAAATTGAAATCTGATATAATCAGAATGATTGTTACAAAGTTCGTTACGCTGAACTTTGTCTGGAGATCACACAGTCTCGCTACCCGAATTTTCTTGCAACTGACCTGAAAACCTGATTGTTGAATTCTGAGCTATCAATAATTCACCCGCCGAACCTCTTTATTTATTATTATGCTAACTGTTATTATCAAATGAGAGCGGTGCTACTTCCTCTCATCTGATAAAGTTCAGAAGGAGAAGGATAACAAACACACTACAGCTTCTGTTGTGTTATGGATTGATCCTGCAAAGAAGAAAAGAAATCTCAATCCAGTTCACGTAGTTGCTGTTTATTTAAAATTTAAAGGATTTCTTGACACATCTTGACAGACCAAGGACAAAATGTGAGTTAATTTAAATGCTTCAAATACCGTTAATTAATTAAATTCTATTTTATCAAAGAAAATTACCTAAAAGTTTTGTTGTTACTTTTTTAGATTTTAACATGCCAAAATTGACATGTTGATATCATCAAGTGTTTCAATCTTACCTTGGCAAAGAAGGTTTAAAAGCGATAATACCTGTAGATATAAAAACTACGACCTTTTATATCGACGAAACAAAATGTCCTCAGAAAAAATTTGGGTCCCTCGCTTAATTCTGTGTGGTGATTTAAATACGTTTCCTGCTAATATGCTCCTGTCTATCTACTTCTTCCTCTTGGGACTTAAGAGTTTCCAACCTGAACTCTTTCCTAAACACCAACCTTACAGTGGGCAAACTGGAATTTTGACGAGTTAACAGCAGAAGACTCCGTTATCTATTTTGATGCCACCCTGAACACAATCCCTTATACCTAAAGTGCATCTCCCAACTAGCAGCTAATGTTAATCCTTTATACCTAAAGTGCATCTCCCAACTAGCAGCTATTATTAATCCCTTATACCTAAAGTGCATCTCCCAACTAGCAGCTATTGTTAATCCCTTATACCTAAAGTGCATCTCCCAACTAGCAGCTATTATTAATCCCTTATACCTAAAGTGCATCTCGCAACTAGCAGCTATTATTAATCCCTTATACCTAAAGTGCATCTCCCAACTAGCAGCTATTGTTAATCCCTTATACCTAAAGTGCATCCCCCAACTAGCAGCTATTGTTAATCCCTTATACCTAAAGTGCATCTCCCAACTAGCAGCCATTGTTAATCCTTTATACCTAAAGTGCATCCCCCAACTAGCAGCTATTGTTAATCCCTTATACCTAAAGTGCATCCCCCAACTAGCAGCTATTGTTAATCCTTTATACCTAAAGTGCATCCCCAACTGAAGAAGATTTACGTCCAATTTCCTCCTTTTCGAGAAAATTGTTCGAAAAGGCTAATCTTGGGAAGAATTAAAGAAGACGTCCTCAAAAAAATATGATCTGGATCAATTCGGCTTTCGTCCAATGTCATCTGTTGTACTACTTGGCTCTTTTGGCAATGCAACATCACATTTCGGAACTTTTGGATCTCAGTATCACCTCGTGCGGCGTGATAGTTATTGGCATTGACTTGAATGCAGCTTTTGATTTAGTCTCTCACGATATTCTGTTAAAGACACAAAGTCATTTACATTTCATTTATACTTCAATTTAGTTAAAGACTATTAAAAAGACAGATCTCAGCGTATCTCTTTGTGTAGCGAACATGATAACTCTTGGCGTTCCTCATGGTGTTCCTCAAGGATCAATTATTTCACCCTACTTATTTGGTCTATCTTTGCAGACTATCAAGCTCACTTTGAAAGATCCAAACTAATAAGCGGACAACGATAGTATCATCTTTCCTGTTTTTAAAACTGAAAATGTTGATATGATTTATCATTTGATAAAGGAAGACATCCTATCGATATGGTATACTCTTCAAATGGGAACTCAAAATTCTTGGCATGACATGGAACAAAAAATTCAACTTGGATTCTCACATAAAAGAATTAAGAACACATAAGAACTAATTTTAAGTTAAATAACTGTTTTAAACTCTATTAAATTTAATTCTATAATGCTTAATTACTTTTTATTATATAATGTTAATATTTTCCATTGATTGTGAATAAACAACTTTACTTAATTACTTACTTGAGTGTGTTAGGAAATAAGTCGGTAAAGATCACCTCGGATTTAAATTTCTAATATCAATTTCATATCTTTTTTTATTATATTTTTCTTTTTGCATATTCATAAATAATTATTGTATGTATAATAATATCATATTAGAAATAAAGAAATTGTTTTAAAAATTGAGTTTTTCATTTAATAGGACCATCGATAGTATCATGGAGATCACACTTCTAGGAGAATCATCGATAGTATCATGGGGATCACACTTCTAGGAGAACCATCGATGGTATCATGGGGATCACACTTGTAGGAGAACCATCGATGGTATCATGGGGATCACACTTCTAGGAGAACCATCGATGGTATCATGGGATCACACTTCTAGGAGAACCATCGATGTATCATGGAGATCACACTTCTAGGAGAACCATCGATAATATCATGGAGATCACACTTCTAGGAGAACCATCGATAATATCATGGAGATCACACTTCTAGGAGAACCATCGATAATATCATCTGACTAATTGTCAATTCTGTCGAAGGATTTGTGAATCGATAAATTGTGGAATGCATATTTTTCATCATATTACTTTTTATATGTATGTCGTAAAAATGTTAGGCAGAATCAGGTGTAGGAAAATAAACTTACAGCAACTAATAATAAAAGTAATTATATTCGCGCGCATCTATTGCTATGAAATATTCAATTGGACATCAGCACTAGAGAATGACCATAGAGTACCATTTGCAGGTAGAGAGATCACTCACTAATCCACGCTATCATAATAATGCAGCGCTGACTGAAAATCAGCCAATAAAATCAAAGTATTCGCATTGCACACTTGTGTGCCAGTATGCTCGAATGAAATTACAAGAAGATCGAGAGATACTGTGAAGTGATCTGAATCATTGGATCACGGTGAAAGATAATCTTAAAGGAGCATCAAATAAAATTTCAGCACATACCAGTGTCCATCCACCAAGCTATGAGCCCCTCATTACTTGCCAGACAGAGCTTCACAATATTCGAATTCCTCAAAATAAGGTGTACTCTTGGCCAACAAATTCAAACTTTCAATAAAATTTTAATTTCATTCCAACAATGCATTAAATTGTTATTTAATCATGACTTTAAAATTAACAAATAGAAATTTATAAAGACCGATTTTTTTAATTTTTCATTTATAGGCGGTGTTTAGTTTTCGCCGGCACGAAGCAAGAAGCTCAACACCTTCAATCTAATCTGATCTTCACATTTCGAAAGAACGCTCAATTTTCTCGGATAAATGTTTTAATCAGGGCGTGCAATACACCCCAAACTCTTGGTATTCTATATTCATTAATAAGAAAATCAACTGGGCCAATTAACACCCATCATTTTTAAAAGAAATCCACATGTCATTTGGTTGGGTTTAATTGTGGGTCTGACAGTATTATTCGCCCTTGTGGGATTTGAATGTCTCTCAAATATCTATAACTTTTTGTTTGACTATTTACTATACAGAAGGATCATAATGGTTAAAATTATTGAACCAAATGATTTCTCTGTGTTATTTATTCTATGCATAAACAAAGTCGACTTTATCATTCATGCAACGACCATCAGTATCTGTATCAATCCATAGAGTTGATGCTTGCTAATATCGACCTGCTTTTTATATCTTAACAGAATGTCTATGAATGCTTGAAATTGCTTATAGTCATGAAAATGCATAGCACAGAAATTAATATTTCCTTATAACCACACATGCGGATGCATAGAATGAAATTACGATTTGTAAAGCTATTTATAATACACGGATAATATTAAACCTTGTTGTTTTTAAACTCGGAGTATAATAGATATCCTAATTTCGTATAAATATAATTAGAATAACTTGAAAAAATTCTGTACATATTTCTCATTTCTCTCCATTCTATCTGATAGAGTCATCGATATTTGTATTTCTCATTCCTCTCCATTCTATCTGATGGAGAGGAATGCGACGCTGTATAATTTTGTTTTGTGCAACGCCATTTTTTACCAACCCAATGAGTATCACCCTAGTACTGTGTTCAAAATTGAACCTCCCTTCCCTCAGAAACATGTAGCATGCCTATACCTATTATGGTTGTCTGGAGGCAAAGTCCCCAAGCTAAATGCTAAATAAACATGGTACCATTTTAATTCCAAAATCTAAACTCTAATCTGCTAAAGTTTCAAAAAACTTAACTTTAAAAGAAAACAAAAGAGCATCATAACATAATATCAAGTTATATCCTCATCACTTTGATTGTAAATCCCAAAATTCCTTTCAGCTCCAATTTCGAACGGTCAGGACATCCAATGCCGTCGCCTTCTAGCTACCAATTTGCCATATTGGCCTGTTTATGTGCTGGTTCGTTATCTTGCTTCATTCATGCCAGAAGCAATTGCCTTCTACTGTCCGGCTAATGATAAGCAAGTCTCTTTGGGGTGAGTATTAGGAAATAGTCAAGTGATTATTAATCTTTTTCATCATATTAAGGAAAACTAATCGTGTACCTATTCTTGTGATGGTATGATTTATCCATTGCAGATATGTTTATATTGGTTACAAGGACCACAACGCTTGTTTCTACGATTACACTCGCCTGTCTAATTGGTCTCTTGGTAAAGACATTGCCATGCGTATCAATATTTCCTTTGTAACTGATGCTGGTTGGACTGAGTGTAAGTATTTTATATTTTGGAGATTCCTCCTTAGCGTCCTTGGAGATCGTCTATTTCTATTCCTTCTATAATATCTAACATCTATTTAGCTGGTCCAATCCCCGAGACGAATGACAACTCCGTAGACAGATTTCAAATTGCAACTCAACACAAATTGTGCGCCACAAATGAGGAGGCAAATTTTGTAAGTTTATTTGCTGTGATTTGTTTTTAAATTGTATTATTATGCATAACTATTCTCTCTTAATCAGAGTGCAAATGATTCGACTGTGATTGCATTGACTGATTCTAATGCATCTAATGCTGATTTCAGCCAGCGCTGCATTCTTATGATAATTCGAATTAATGAGTGATCTCTCTACCTTGTAAATGAAACTCTGTGTGATTCCAAACTACATCTCTACGTCACATCTTTCTCCGCTGTTTGAACAATGTTTCTTTGTTTCATGTATAGATATCGATTCCCAGTATGATCAGTCGATTTCCGCTTTTGTCCGCCCTACCCAAAGACTTTCCTCGACTGATGCGCTCGAAGAATTCTCCGCGCTTCATGCTTCATCATTATGTGAAGTTTTACCGTGATGTAGCGCCATTTCCCATCAAAGCATTAAAGCAATATGTTGAACAGCATAATTTGGCCAATGAATTGTATGTAATGGTAAGGAAACAAAAAATACTTGGTAAAAGATAAAAGACATATTATTATGTAGGTGATTACGTAATAAGATTCAATTAAGTATTCAATATTCTCGATCCAAAGCAGCGTCCCCAATTATAAGCTAAGCTATTCTCAAATATATTGGATTAATGCGATTTTCCATAGAGCATTTCTTGTGGAATTGTAGAATTCTATCTACATTTATAAAATTTCGTTCTTGTGAATCATTTTTCAATATTTTAGAAAACTAATCGCTCGCTCTATGATGTTATGCTTGTTATCGCTGACTCTGCAAAAGAAGTTCAGAATCAAAAGCTCATCCTACAGAAGTATCAATCTCTGAATAATGTTCACCGCATCGTGCACAATAAGAGCACGTACACTGTGAACTTCACCAAATCATATTTAGCTATGCCTGACGCATTGATTGTAAGTGTCACATTCATTCAGTTATCAATCTATGTACATAGTCGAAATTAAAGTTTAAAAAAAACAAGACTATGTCAATCATGAATTTTAATTATCATTTTCTTTCTTTGGCGCCAACTGTTCTTGATAGAAGCGAATTTCATATTTTCGCTCCTTGTATCGCATTTCTTATCTTAAATATTTCAGAATCGTTTCCTTCCGGTCAGTCCAGATCATTATTATGAATTCTATCCGCCACACTTTGTCCTATTTTATAATTATCCCACTGGTCAATTGTGGACTGAGAAACGATATCTCGATTCAATTTCTAATCTTTGCAAGAATGCCAAATCATTTTGTGTCTTGCGTAATGAACAGACTGATATTCAAAGCACCTTTAGTGGGTATGTTTTACTAATAAGTAATCTTTTGAAATTTTCTTGTATTGTTAAATTTCCTTCATGTTAATCATATAGTTTTATTGATTTCCATTAGATGTATAGTGGCAAGATTCACTGACCCTCGTACTTGCCAAGCATATATGAATGAAACTGAATCGCCAATCAAATTACCCAACGGTGACGACATCTGGTTGACTTTTGTTGTCATGTATTCCACAGTGGTAAAAACCAGTCATGGACAGGCGTTCAACATTCCTCACCACAATGCATTAAATTGGATGCGATTTGATTCCTTAGTGAGTCGATGCGATTATTATATGTAGATTTCAATAGATGTTCATATAAATCAAGTAATAAATTATAATAATGATTGTTTTTAGTCGAATGAATGGGTGTCAGACAGTGGACCTCTTGATTTATTCGTCTGCACTTGTCACGCCAATCAGCTGCCTGCGAACATTATTGAAGACTCTCATTCAAATCGATGATTCAACTATTTTAAATAATTAGTTTTGCTGTACAAATTTCTTCATATTATAAAAAGAATCAATATATTTTCTTAATTGAATATCGACGATTTCATTTATGTATCTGTATTTTTGAGCGTTACTAAAACAGTTGTATATATTATACATACGAAAAACCGGTTAGGTTACAGGAATTTTTAAATCTGCAACACTCAGAAATTATGATTTAAAACTTTTAGGTATATATAAGCATGTTTCCTTTCAATTATATACTATTTTGGTAAGGTGAATGCTCTTAATGAGTCGTTTAAGTCGTTTTCTTTTTTTTATTAAAAATTAAATCTTTTAAAAAGTATCAAATAATTCGTAAGCAGTAATTCAAATTTAAAAAAAATTGAACTATGTCATCAAAAGTGAGATGAAGATATTTCAACCTGATATGGGACAATACCCTTGATATATATAAATAATTATTTCATTCATATTTTTAAATTTTATAACAGTTTACAATATTGCTATCAAAAAATGTTAATTAGAGACAAATGTAGACAAACAGGGGCACAAACAAAGGAAAGCAAAATGCAATCAATTCGGGCCATTTTGCAGTTGTTAGCCATAAATTATTCCACATAATTTTTCCAGCTGTTTAATTTGTACCCTAATTAATATAAATCAATTGCATAGTATGAAAATTTATAATATACACTCGTATTAAATTAAATTTGTACCGCATATTATGTTGTTTAATTTTACGTTTCAATCAGTTATTTTTTAATGTGAAATCAATACTGCTCAGCTGCTGAGAACCATGTTAATATTGACAATGTTTTTCTGAGAATTATTAATTTGTTTGCTATCAATGAGTTCTCATTTTTCCTAAGGTATGCGTGTAAGCAAATTACTGTAATTAAACTGCAATGCTTGGAAAACCTCAGAATTAATTGTTGATCACTTATTTTATTAAAAATAATTAAAACTGAGTTATTTAAAATGTTCTCACAGATTCAAAGCTCTATCATGAACTTAAATAACATTGACAATCCAATATCAAATTGCATAAATAATCTGACATCTTCATAATATAGCACCTAAACAAAACAGATTTCAAATCCTCAAGGAATTTTGTTTATTCTGAATATATTTTTGTTTTAGGAATGTAATCTTTTATTAATGAATTATTATGATGCCTGTGAAAACTTATCAGAAGAAACTGTAAAGATCATAAAGTAGGTTTTTACTTACAATTTTTAATATCAACCTAGCATATATATAATGAAGATATTTATTACAGACAAACACTAAATATTATTATTCTGAGCAAACCTCTGGTCTATACTAATTAGTTTCCAATGATTCATCCCTGTCAATTGTTAGAGTTAGAACTTTGTCTGGTCAATATATCCTGCATAAAACTTTAATATTAAATAGTATAAAAATCAATGATTAGTATTTTTTTTAAATTATCATCCCTGAAAAGTAGATATTTAACAACTACATATTATATTACTATTTCTTTAATTTACCTAGTTCATTTGGAAGTTAAATGGTTTCTTGTCTGTGTTTATTTTAGAGCTGAATTTAAAAAGTATAAGCTATTGAAACAGAATGGTGACAATGAGGATCTTTTAAATAAAATTGATACTTTCACTGAACAAATTAAGGTTGGTGAGTCTAATAGTTACATTTATAATTTAAAGTTTTTATATAATCATTTTAATCTTAATGATTAAATATTATTACATATATTTGATATAAATTGAGAATCAAAAAGGATATGTATCATTAGTTGTACAAAGAAAAACAATTCAAATCTGCATGGAGTAAGTGGATATGAGTAAATTTTTAGATAACAATAATGTAATGATAATTGACTCAAATTAAAAGTCAAAATCAATGTCTGGTTAAACAGACTATGTGTTGATTTATGGATTTGAACAATTTTATTTCAAGAATCCCAGTAATGAAAATCTTGGCAGTCAATTTTAGAAATGATTTTGAAAGAAATGTTAAGCAATTGGGTATTACTTTTACATAATTTCTTATCTTCATACAATTTCAATTAATGTCTCATTATAACCATGCATCATTCCATTGCCTTATGTCCATAATTTCAGGCTGTTAGTGATAAAATAGCAAGCAATATTCGATTGGGAAAAAAATTAGAAAAGCTTCATGAAATCAATGAGAAGCCAGTGACACCTTGTGGAACTCCAGCTTGGTATTTCTTTTTTTCATTTTGTCTATATATAGCATTCAAGCTATATTTCAATACTTACATACTTAATTTAATAAGCAGAAATGTTCTTATAATAGTTTTTTTGTGCATTTTAGGCGTCCTGATACTGACGCTAAAAAGAATATTGCTCCTGTGTTACAAAATTTTGATCGCAATTTTTGTCGGGAGCTCAAGACAAATAAATCTAAACTGTTAAAATTGATTTTTATGAAAAAGGAGGAGGTTAATAAGAAAAGACAACTTATCAATGAATATGTGGAAAATATTGAAAATAAAACTCAATGCTTATGACTTTAGTATAATAATTATAACATAAACTTTGTCATAAAGTTTTCATAGCATAACATCAGTTAAACGTATCTATATTTTTAATTTCCCCGAGAGGACCAAAAATTTCATTTTATGAAATAATTGTATCACGTATGTAAATATCATAAGGTCCTTAATTATATATGCTATTTAACGTATAATGTATAATGTAAAACAATCTACTAATTATGTTAATTGTTGATTCTCGGATTTATATGGATAAGATATATGGTGATATAGCCCATATTTTGATCTTATAACGTTTTACTGTAAAAACAACCAATTTCATCATCCAATATTAATATCCAGAGGTGAATTTACATTTAAATTAAGTTATGTATGACTTTTACATTTTAGTTTGGCGACCATTGCAAACTTTGAAATAATCGAACTAAACATTTATTGTAAACCCCTGATTTTATCGTTAAATTTTTTACATACCTACTTATAAATGTAAATAAATACTTTATATTAAACTGATTTTTTAAAATTTTATGCTGATATTGTGTCATATTTTCGCAATTATAAATATAATTTATATGATTATATAATAAATTAATATTATAATAAACTTTATTTGGAGAATAATGTTAATATGAGTTATAATTGGCACACAATTTGAAGTGTAGGCCTATGGGTAAAAAGTTGAAACGAGAGACTGAGCTATTGAGAAAGTCTAACAATTATGTACTTATCAAGTTATTTAAAATTTAATATAAAAAGTTAAATTACAATTACAGACCGATAATTAAGAATTTCAAATTCTTGATTATCCTTAATTGCAATTTTATACTTCAAATAACTTACATTTGCTGGAGCAGATCAAGATAGTTAATTCTATATTCTTCAACTGTTAAAGAAAAGAATTATCTTGATTAGAAGACTTAATTTTTTGATATGAGGAAAGAATTTCATATGTCAATTTATTTTTAGTAATTTCACTTCCGAATAATAGTGCTCATATTGAACGAGTCGCTTCTCTGAGTTAAACGAATCCTTATTGTTGTATCCTATTTAGTTGATGTTTTCATATTTCGTTTTTATATGGGGAACACATCTTGAATCTACACTCAAAGGCAAGCGTTTAATAGGAAATTAAAAAAAGGAAGAACAGAACAAAAACGTCCAGCTTGCGATATGTTTACGGACCGAAGTAAAAGTTTCAATTATTTCAATTACCTATTTTATCTACCGTTAGCGTCTCAATCAGAAATCTCTGGTCTCAATTCAATTGAGACATTAACTGCCATTAAATTCTATATATCTACGAGTGACTATAAAATATTTATCTGGCCAATAAAAATAGAAAAAACTTTAATTATATCCTTTTTATACCCAAACAAAAAAGAAATAACTATAAGAGATAGCAAAGCCACAAAGATTAAGGGCTGTATTCCAATAAGCTCCTCGAGTTAAGGTATGAGGATGCCTTGAGGAATTCCTTACTCGAGGAAGGAATAGGCCTTCCTCGAGTAATCATATTTTATTTAGTTCCTTCGTATTTCCTCGAATAAGGAATAGTCGAGGAGAGCGGGAAATCTAAATCAAAATATTATAATGTAGAAACTATTTATAGTGAGCAGGAAAAATCTTTTTTTAAGAGATTTAATTGCAGAAAATCCAATTAGGTATAGAGAGTAAAAGACAAATCTTTCCTCAATAGGAGAAAAAAGAATTAGGTATACCTACTTATTTTAGTAATTCTACCAAATACATATCCCTATAATAAATCTACAAGGTAAGTATGTGTTTTCATTTGTACTTAAAATTAAATATACCTACCTACAACTTGAATTTTATATTATTTCAGAAAAAAGCAGTGGACAGCCTCAAGCAGAAAATGCTTGGAATCAGGATATTGTGCTTTTAAAAAAGAACATCAATTTTATTAATCTTAAAAGGCAATATTGTTGATTGAGGCCCACAAAAATAAAATGGATTTTTAAAAAAGTTGGGAAAAGAAAATTAATGAAAAATTTAAGCAGCATTTAAACTGTATATATCTATGAAAATACATCATATTAGTGGAAGTTTTTTTTATAAATTTTCATTAAGAATAAATGCAACTATAAAATTATACAAATGTGTAAGTAAATACCAGAACATAT
>JAYMFX010115994.1:1677-12703 GCA_036784945.1 Monocelis spectator | reverse complement strand
CGAGAACCTAACAGACATTAACACAGATATAACAGGACACCAATAGGGACACTGTACGTTATAGAAATACGAGTGAATGATAGGAACCCCTCTGTGTTAGTGTTTGTAGTAATATTTTCTATGCGATGGTATTGAATAGTTCTCAAATAGCACATTCACAACTCACATTCACTTTTCTTAATAGGTCACCCACAAGGTTCAGGGCGGATATTCTGATCGATGGATTTAATGGTGAGTTGGTGGCATAGGAGAATGCCTGTCCAGTGCGCATGTTAGTAGGCAGGACACCATTACTGCTGGCTGGGATCTCCCGCTGAGAGAGACCGGTCAGTGAATCACTCAACCGATTCGAGTCGATCACATCTCCCATGTTCTCCGTGAGGGAATTCTGTTGACCTGGACAATCACAACAATTTGATAAACAGAATAAAATTCATATTTATCATAAATCTATCGCATCATTAGAACATTCACAAGGTCTGGTAGAGTTTGAGTCTAGACCGAGTTTCCACGATCAATAATGGTCATTCAAATGGTTAACCAGTAAAAGCAAAGCATTTTAGAAATACTTGAATTTGTTCATATATTTACAATACAGACATGTGGCCAGCTATCAGTCCAGACCTGACTTCTGTCAACTATACCGTCTGGAGTGCATTGCAAGAACCGTGGACTGAGTCTCTGTTGTACAAAAACGGTTCAACAACAACACTGATCAACTGAAAGCTGTTATCCAGCAGGAATGAGAGAATTCTCTATAAAACTTTATCGGGAAGGTTAAACAACAACACTCTGATCAACTGAAAGCTGCCATTCTGGAAGGCCATTGATCAATAACATGAAAGGTTTCCCAAGCTGTGCATTGAACAGGGTGACGGGCAATCGAAGTTTCTCTTCTTTATCTCTCCCCCTTTTCAAGCCATTAGGTAAGCGAATCTCTTGACCTAAACTGGTCATGCATGGCCGAGTACCCCATCTAGTTGTTCTTAAAATTCAATGTCTAGACGACACACTCCACTTGAATTAAATATGAGATCATGAAATCTAGACTTAACTTCATTAAATGACGCAATTAGAAAACCAAGCGGATGGATACTATACAGTTATAGAGCAGAATGAATTATGAAATCAATATTTCAAATCGCTTACTGATAGATTTGTTGAGTGCATCTACTGATTCGGAAGTTTTGTGTACCTTTCTCACGTCGAGTTCTTGACGCAAATCTATATAATAATATAATTTAACAAGAATGTCAATAACCGGTAGATAACTACATAATTAACAACACCATTTAAAAGTATTCAAAGTGTAATCAATTAAGTAAGACAGTAGCGAAGATAATACTCATTATTGACATCAATTTTTAAGACGCTTAAACTAATAATATCGATCTCAAACAATAATAACTCATTAATAGTCTCATAACAGAGAGTTAGAAACTGATATGTTGAGTAAATTCTTATTGCATAAAAAATAATACCTCTAGATTCATCTTTCAATCGCTGTACTAGAACTTGCAAATCTTCCTTATCATCCAGTTCGTTTTCGAGGATGGCATTTCTTTCGATTGCCTGATAAAGATCGAATAAATGGTTTGAAATTAATAATTATCGATCTAATTGAATTCGAAAGAAATTCGGTAACTAACCAACCTGATTTAATTTTTGTTCAAAATCTTCTATGGACACATAAATCACTCTGAAATAGCAGTAAGCGACACATTTAAATAATACTGAGTTTTTGACGCCCCAACATAGTTAGTATGTATATATATGTGTAGTCAACTTAATCAAGACAGCGTGGGGTGGAAAAATCGTTAAATCACATTGGCAGTATGCCCAGATATGTACCTAGCACGCAGCGTCTAAACTGTTAACTATTGAGAACTGAGAATGTACTTTTACAGTACTTTGATTATCTTTAAAAAGCGAGTACTTCTGATTTTATGGTCGATCTATTCTATGACCAACAAAAAGGAAGTTGGCGAGAAGATTTCAGTAAGGTAGGCACGGATCCGGAAATGTTGCATGACTCGAGCGCGACCGAACAAAAGAATCTCAAGGTGAATTTGTAATCAGCAGGTAATGTATTATAAGTCAGCGTGTTATTTTTGACTTGATTGACGCAGATATCCGATTAGAAAAAATATTCTTAAATGACAATAGAACTTTGTATCGTTCGGCACAGTTCGTACAATAGCATCGAACTATGTACATGGAAAGGTTATAAAGAATTAAAATGTCTCAAGAGATTCGTGGATATTGAGTATTAAACACGGCTTCTGCCATAAAAGCACGAATTGTTGCAACTGACAGAAAGCTCTTCTCCAAAATCCTAAGAAACGAATGACATGTACTGTGTCAATACTTACCGCCAACTAGGAACCATGATGAGCACAAACTCAGAGCAAGAAACCACACCAAACTCATGCTCACAAAGACGTCTTATAACATTAGGCAAATAACCAGAATGTTATTGTCCATCATTATTCATTAAAATGCTAAGATTCTTAATTATGAAAACATTCGAAAATACAGCTCGCCAAATCATAGCGAATGCAACAATCCTAATAGACATGTAAAAAGATACGTTTCGATCTGTAACAATTTATTTTGTTAATTTCTCTTGAAGCTAATATTTAGAAATCAAATTCTGTGGTTTTATAGCATCGTATACTTTTATGTTGGCAATAGTAGGCATAATTAATGGTTCAGATAATCATCATGTAATAATGCTTTGAATAACAATAAGAAGTATTCTTTATGAACAAAAGCCTAATCTACTTAAATATAAATACTTTGACAGGTAAAGAATTAAGAGTAAAGCTTATAGATTAACATTTTAGTGCTTTTAAATGGAGATCATAAGTAAGGCGACTATAAATCAATGAGATAAAGTAGTGGAGCTACATTCTGCAATCATCAACAATTGTAAAGTGCTCCTTATATGCTCCATTGAGAGAGGTCAGTGCTCAATACTTCGCACAGCATCAGCATTTCAGAACCTAATCAACTCCGTTACGAGTAGAATAGAGACGATGTTTAGCGATCATTTGTCTCACTCATTCATTCATTCATTAGAAGATGAATAGATGCTCAGATATCTAACTATCGATCACTCTACATTGAATGAAAGAATGAATGAATGGTAAAATACGATTATATTGCTGCTGGTGATTAAAGGTGGATCTCAAACATCAATGCAAATGCATTTAAATTGAATCAGCCATTGAAGATTTGTCTGCTGCGCTGCTGAGAATGTGATCTGACCTCATTAATCAGACAGACTAGCGCTTACATTACTGAAAAATAATCGAGGAATACTTAATAGCTATTTCGTTATAAGCTTTCTTGGACAGTAGAGCATGAATGTGATACAAGTTTGACAAATGTTTCATGATCTCAATTAATATTAATTCACCTGTTGTTTTTAAAGATCAAACTCACAGGTATACTTTCTCAGCATCTTATTGCATAAAAAGATTATTTAACTGAGATGGATTCATAAGACTAGGGAAATTCTATTTCTTTACTGATGCATAACATGGGATATTTTCTCTAAATACACATTGTTAAAAATATGTCATAATGTAATCTATTAATGAGTGATTTCAGCAATTTGATCTTAATAAATAGACAATGGGCCTATTAGTAAAAATCCAAAATAATTTTAAAAAGAAATCCACCTGTTTGATCTTTCCAGATCATCATTTGCTTGTTCAAGTTTTCTAATGTACTTTTTTAAATCATCCATTTCTGCTTTTATTCTATTATAGTCGGCCTGTAGGTCAGTTATTTCTTGATTAAGACCAGAGGAATCAGTATGATTCTAAAACAAAAAAATGTTGTCAATGATTTTTTCAAACATTGAACAATGGTTCAAATTATGGATACAGACAGTATAAACAATATCTCATTATGTTGGCTGAATAAATAAAAAGAATTAAAAGATCTAAGTACCTTTAATTTCTCAATTTCTCTTAATAATTTTTCATTTGCAATCCTTAATTCTTTATTGGACTTCTCAGACTGATCTAATTGAGTTTCTAGTTCATGCTCCATTTCTTGTGATAAAATTCTATTTTCTTCAAGTTCTTGCATGCAACTTTCATACCTATTAAATAAATAAATTAAGTCAAAAAAATAAAATTACCAAAAAGGTTTTATCAACTAAATAATTCAATAGGTTAAACCACTCACTTTTCTGATATTTCTTCATATTTTTCTTGCCAATACTCCAGTGAATCAACTTCCTCTTCCATACTACAAAGCAATTAAGAATGTATATACATGTTATGAAATGATTATTAGTTATTTGGTAAAATTGATTTGAATTCAAATTGAAAACTGTCCCTCTAGACTTGGTATGCAAATATATTTACGGTACTTATTAGGTAGTAAATATTTATGCTAGATATATTGTTAAAGTATTGCATTCTTTATTTCCCAATGTGTATTAGGTATTTATTTTGATAAATTTTTAAATTGTTCACCATTTATTTTATTGATATATTTAAATATATGGTAGACACATTTACAGCTCTATCAATTACAGAGATTTTTTTAATGATTTTTTGGTAAGGTAAAAGATATAAAATATAACTTGATTGAAATACAGATATGCTAATGTTAGCATATGCATGTTAGTGTATTATTAGGATTATTGAGGTATATTATTTAAAACTTGTGATTTTTTTGTTCTGATGGCATCAATTGTCTGTTTATTTGGTTATTATCAGTCTTACTTTTTGTGTTAAATTGCACATTTATATACAAATATTTCTTTTGCAATATATTTTAACATAGTGTGAGCTTTATAGATACTTAATTAATATTTTTTCAAGACATTTTATATTATATTTACTTCTACATTAATGTTAATTGCTATATAATTGCTACTGAATTCATGCATGTATGCTGTAGATCTATGGCATACAATTCAATCATATAAACGCTAAAATTCTATGGTGTTAACCACAAAACAAATGGAATCCAGTAGTAGAGGATCCAACTGTAGTCAATTCCAGAATTTAAATTAATACTAAAAAGCAAAACCAATAGAATTTCTTGTAATATTTAATCATCAAGCTAAAGCATAAAGAAGATGCGCCTCTTTATTAATTATAATAATTATAATTAATAAGATTAATAAGTCACATAATTACTAAGACATAATCACAAAATTAATAAGATTAATGTATTAAACCAATAAGGAAATAAATAATATTTCTTTTAGAATAGCTACATAAATTGAGATTCATTATACAAGAATCTTATCAAAATATAACAGTTATTCAAATTCACTTACACAAAGCTAAAGACGAATAAAAATGTTTAGAAATTTAAAAATGACACTTGCTTAAAACATTTGTGTTAGTTTAAACCATGTTTTAATTATTATTTATAAAAAGGCTCAATGAATGTCGGCAATTTTACATAAAATGTATGTTTTATGAGTCTTTCTACTATGTATCTGTTATCTGATGAAGCATGAGCTTTGAAACTTATGTCTATGAAACTCAAGTTTTCAAATAGGTCAGCAAATTTGACTATTTATGACAGTTTAAAAGTTTGGATGCTCTATCTCTGAAATTCCATAAAATCAAATTTCATAGAATTCGAGGGTTTCTTTAACAGTCCATTACTTCGTGCTAATCTTTAAAAAATCTTAGTAAATAGTAAATAATTTAACTCTTTCTATTTACTTTAGTTTGTATAATTGTAGTAAGATAAAAATTAAAATAGATAATGTTTTCTGATATAAAATTTTAATAAACAGACGTTGTCAATTACATAGAAAGACATTACATACATTGAAAAGTAGCGAAAAGTCGGCTTATATATAACCATATCAAAATGTGAGTCCGAAGAATTAAAAGTATCTATTGTATTTTATTCGTTGCCCGCAAATACATGGAACAACAATTATATACCGAAAGATATACTGTATACAGTTGTGATCATCACAATCAAAGATTTCGATTTCGATTTAGTAGTGTTGAGTAGTCACACAATTAAAAAGATTACAGCTTTTGAAGACCAGCACCTCAATTTCAATCTCCGATTATGTTTTAATTATTATTTATAGTTTTAATCACAAATTTGTATAGAAATTATCACACATAGGTATTGGATCAATAATCGAGTAGCATTCTGTAGTGCCCCAATCAAATCATTTATAATTGTGTGATGGTTTCGGATGATAAATAATTAATCACTACAAGTATCTATGTACCTATTTTTTCCGCCATTTCATTTCTCGCATTGCATTTCGCAGAGTTTGGATAAACGCACATTTTTAAACTACAGCCTATATATATATAGTGAGAGTGAGTTATCCGTGTAGTCCTTTAAGAATGTAAGACCACCTTAATTTTACTCTTAAGTTAAAAAATTCGTATAGATCAAAGATATTCATAGATCATTACTTTCTCCAGATAATACAGCATTTTGTAGTGCCACAAACTACATACTTGACTATAGTTTGAAGCTCTAATTTAATTATGTAATCTTCTCGGATTAACGTACGTATTTATATAGTTGGACTATAATTTATTTTAGTGTTAAAATTATTCTATCGCAACAATCATTCATCACTGCTGGTCGCAATCAAAGAAAGAAGACGCAACAACTCTTTTTGTTTAAGCAACTCTACACAAAACTAAATGTACTATTTCCGCCTTCTTCTATTATTAAAATATTCCAATTCAAACAATTCAAATTTTCATTTACATACCTAAACTATAAAATATACACTGATGTAAGAAAACACTACTAACAATATTTCAAGTAATCACATGCATTTACCAATTTAAACATATTTACTGTATATTGATCAGAGTATTTATTAGCAAAGGTTTCCTTATATAGTCCACGCTTATAATTAAAAAAACGAAGTTAGTTGTCAGTTATTATTACGCTTACTATCGCATTGTAAGTAGTTGTAGTAAATTGTAAGATACGCAGCATATCTTGAGAGTAAATTGTAAGATATACAGCATATCTTGAGGCATGACACGCATTCCCTCACCCAACTCGAGACTGACATAATACAAGATCTTGTTAACGAAGTATGCGAATTTTCGAAATCTAACAAAATGATGCTCTATCCAGAAAAAGCCATGAACTTCGCAAAAAATAGTTTAACGTGAACATCTCAAACACACAAATTACACCTGTCAAAATGCATCTAATCATCAGCGACAATCTCAATTGAGTATTTCAGAGTATTAATCATGTTATTTCTTTTTTAAAATCAAATTCTGTAGAACCTCTGCAAACCCTTGCTCTTTATATAATTATATAGCCCGGCTATTTAAGCCAATTTGTTTCAGGCTTTTCAAATTTGAAGTTCTCTGATTGAATTAAGACTGTTTCCAATTAATCTCTCCTGATCTCTCATTCTAAACTTACTTGTGTAATTTGAATATTTTCTTTTTCAGAGTACATATATAATCATGAGTGAATTTCATCAATAATTAACTATTTTATAAAAAAAACATTTCTTAGCTCCACAAAGATTTCTTAGTTTTATTTATTTAAGTTAACTGATTATATTTCAGTTCTTTTTGGGGTTTGAGCTAACTCTCTCTTTTGGCACTTTTGGGCAGCTGATAAAAATTATTATTAATAATACACAGAATGTTAATGCTGATAATGTTGTTTACATAAAATAATCTTTAAAAATGTATTTTCTAAACTTTTACAATATTTAAATATTTTTAATATAGTTCGCCCTACTAAAATGTTTGTATGTTTTTTATTAATCAAATGGCTCTATACCCAACCATCTAATTGAATATTTTTAATTTTTAATTAGAGTGTGGAAATGGGATGATATGCGTATGGGGTAAGTAATGCTTTCGATTAATTGTTGATCATATCGCTATTAATTTGTTTTACAATTGCCAGTTAAAAGTCTGGGTCATATAATTCGTAATACTTAATTAGATTCGTTGCCTTTATCTCACAATATAATCAAATTGATAAAATAATCTTTGAATTATACGGGATGAATGATCGAGCTTATAGCGATTAGATAGCTCGCTAAATTAATATTTAGTTGGAAGCAATCATCGCCTGTTTCCTGTAGCAGAATCAATACATATGTGTTTACTAATGCGATTAATCCGTAAATTGACATCTCAAGCTTGCTTCATCCACTGCCAATGAAATGATGTGTGTAATCAGCCATGATGGAGAAATACCAGGAACAATTTCAAAACTATTATTTCCCATCATATCAGTAATTCTATCACCGCAGTTTTGGAGGGAAAGAATTTTCATTCTTTTTAATTCCATTCTAGTTATTTATTCTGGTGGAATGAGAATAGATTTGCTTAGGATTCATCGTTATAATATTGAAACATACATATACATACGTTGCATCAAGTTTTCCATTTTGCTTTAGGAAACTAATTCACTCTTATATGTGGATTGGAATCTCACTATCATGTTAACTGACAAGCGGTGGGAAAATCCATACTGAAATAAATCTGGCACCATTGTTTATACAATATACTGAGGAAACTTTCCATACCACAACAGTTTAATTATTTTTTTCGCGATTTTATCCAGACTATATCATTACAATATATACCCATTTCCGACATTTTTTGAAAAATTATTCGAAAATGAAGAAACTTTGTGATAAACCGTTTGTGGACATATTTTGTAAAAATACATCACTTAGAGTTGTGACCAAAGTTTCAAAGTCTGAATCAAAGTTTTTGCGTCTTTTATGGTTTCTGTTTGGATTATCAATGTTCAGCCTGTTGGTTAATACGAGTTACAAAGCTATAGCTGATTTC
This sequence comes from Monocelis spectator, assembly GCA_036784945.1. Taxonomy (NCBI): domain Eukaryota; kingdom Metazoa; phylum Platyhelminthes; order Proseriata; family Monocelididae; genus Monocelis; species Monocelis spectator. The sequence continues at coordinate 3,893 of JAYMFX010115994.1, read as the reverse complement.
TTAGCATATAAAACAACAACGAAGCAAGTTTACTCTGTTGAGCATGCCTCGGTTTTTCCGTCGATGACTTTTTGTGCTAATCAACCATTTGATCACTCTGCCGTTGATTTATGGAAAACAAATGAAATCAAAAGTCCCAAAAATTTCAGTTCTCAAATTCACGTTCTAGTAACTTCTACTTTTAATAAATCTCGCTATGATATGGCGTCACAACTTTACAAATTAGATTCGATTAAAACTTATTATCAAAACCTTGACTATGATTCTTCGATGCGTATCGGTCACTCATTGGATAATCTTTTGGTTTATTGTTCAATAGGGAAGGATAAAACGACGAACGTTGACGACCGATTAAATTGTGGTGCCCACATTCGAAAATACAGCTCGCCAAATTTATTCAACTGCTTTACATTGGACATTAAAGAAAACCACATTTTTTCACTGCAATCTTTAGAATTAATATTCGAAGTACCACAATATCAGATGCCAAATCGATATAAAAGTCGAAGCTCTCAACATGAAGATTTTTCTGGAAATCTCGGTGGTGAACTGATAATCCATGAAAGGCAAACTCTACCACGAATGGACTATGAAAAAATTCATATAGAACCAGACAGTCTCACAGAAATTGTCTATGATTCTATGGAAGTTTCTCGAGAAAATTTACTCAATGTATCGTGTTATTCGAAAGAGGAGATTTTGCAGAGACCAATTACAGACATGGACCATCAGTTCACATATACAAGAAGCGACTGTGTCCAATCAAACACGGCCAGATATGTTCTGAATAATTGTAACTGCTATGATGTTGATTTACCCCGTCCGGGTATACCAAATGAAACATTCCCATATTGTCACAAAATTGATTCTCTAGAGAAGATAGAAAAGAGATTAAAATGCTTAAAGCATCCCGACAATATCAAACAATACCACACACAATTCCCCGATCTTTGTCAAAGGCGATGTAAGAAACAGAAATTTCGAACTCGTACATCTAAAATAAAATGGGAGCCTAAATCTTGGCAGATAGAACTACTGATTCACCTGAATAACCAATGGTATCACCTTCTAAATGAAACAAATCATAACCACCATTGGAACCAATCATACCGACATCTGGTCACTTACATGACTGGTCGCGAAAATAAATCCTTAGGTAGAAATTTTAAAAGTGATTTTCATTCAACCTTTGCTTGCGTTGTTTTGAGAAGAAACAGTAACAATACCTTCATCACAGTGGAACAAAACAGTTTGAGCTTGTCCGGATTGTTTAGTCGAATTGGTGGAATGTCTTCATTGTATCTTGGACTGACCAGTGCTGTTATGATTGAATTAATTGAATATTGCATATTGTTAGCGAAAAATGAGGACACATCCGCTGACAAAACCGAAGAGCAAAAGCCTGCAGATGAGATGGATAATGAAAATTATGCAAAAGACGTATTCTCACAACAAAAATGTGAAAATTATCAACTCGAAGATTTGCAAAAACCTACTAAACCACGTCTAAAAATAGACGTAATAGTAGAATACTAAAATTTGACTCTTAAATTAATTGTGTATTCTCACAGAAATTGGGAGTTGGTCTCACATATTATAAATTTCAATTAACATTACATCTTGTTTTAACCAACCATATATTTAATGAAAATTTTCTTACCTAATAAGACAACTGTAGATACCTACTAGATAAACAAATGTCAATTCTAGACAAGGTGACTATCAGTATTATCAGAATTGAATTTTAGTTAGTTAGCATGGTTTATTTATTGATTATCAAATTCGATTTATTTGATTATTCTACCAAATATATCTAAATATTAGTAATTACCTTGTGAAAACAATGTAAAGCTTATAAACTTCATCTCGACTGTATGACAGTTTATTTTTTCCTTAAATGTTATCATATTCCTATATATCTGTTTTCATTTTGATAAATATTTGCCATGGGTAATATATAGGTAATTGTTTGATTTTATTGTTTTATGATTTAATTATTTGTATATAAGTATATAAAACGTATCAACGGGATTCTTTTTGATTAGGTGGAGCATAAATGTTAAAATTATTGTTATAATAAATTATTTAAATGTTTCGTTGATCTACGAAATCAATTGTCCGCATCCTCTTCATACCAGTTTTTATCAACATATGACTTAGATAATAAGTTGGTATTTGGGATTAGATTAACGATTTTCTATTTGTATTTCACTAAC
>JAYMFX010115883.1:0-12709 GCA_036784945.1 Monocelis spectator | reverse complement strand
CATTTTGTTACTAAAATTAACCTAACGTATTTCAATTGTCGGTTGAATTACGTGTCGGTGGAATTACACCCTCCCATTAGAAGCCAGGCATTACTTCTTAGCGAATCACAGTTGAGTATTCGTTGATGATTTGCCTGGAGAATTTGATTTTCAATTTATCTCCAAAATCTCATTTAGACTGCCATTCTATATTCACTCATAATAACTGGATTACATCTCTATGGTCCTGACAAGCTTTTCTTTAGAAATCTTATAAAGAAATAAATTCCCATTTCACTTAGTTATACCTTCATAAAACTAATTGCTCTGTTTTACCCTATAAATAAAGTTATTTTATGGACACATAGTTATATTTTGTATTGCTGTATATTTTAATCAATGCTTCCAACTCGAAATTTTGTGTTTATTCATTTTTATTAAAATATCTCTAACTTATACCACTATTTTGAACAATTACAACATTGTGCCTTTTTAGCTCTCTAAAGATTTGTCACCATCAGACGCATCCGCAATCAAAGATTCCATCGTAAATCGTTATAGTCTGTATGAGGCGGGAGAGGAAGCTAAACAACACAGACCTGTTTTACCCAAATATGTGAGTACTTTGATTATCAGACGATATGTTTTATGTTTCAAAGCTTCTGTCTAGAATCTATATACGGTTAAATGTCAGTTAGCTAAACTAAAAAAAATGGCTTTGTCCTCCAAAAGTCATTCCGGCATTCTATCACAAGATTGCTTAAAAGTTTTGATCATTGCTTTTGTGATATCAAAGCTCCATTTCTGTAATTATTAATTATGCTCAGTTAATATGTCATTAATTGTTTTCTAATAATTTCAGGAAAAGGTGAAGCCTGTGCGATATCTAAACAACCAAGTGGTGGATACTAAAGGCAGCAAGTATCTGGAAATTAAACCAGATAACCCTGGCCCTAAACCAATTCATCTAAAGCCGTTGAAAAAGTATCGCTTTCATTGATTTAGAAATTTCCACCTCAATTAGTAAAAACTCGAGATTTTCTATTCCATAACTTTATATGTGGTGTACATTAGGCCGGTGATATATTAATGCTTTTGCGTTTTTATGATTTATTCTTCGTGTTTATAATCTTTTTTTTTTAATTTACACACACTCACTTTCATTTTTTTACAAACAAAATTTACTACCCAATTCTCATTTATAAGTAGGTATGCATTATCATGATCAGCTATTTAATGTAAATCTTGTCATGTTTTTTGTTTTACTAAATCCATTGTCATATTTCATGTTGCGTTTTTTCTTATTAATAAGTAATTATTACGTGTTGGGATCATGTTGCTTGAAAAATTAGAGCCCTTTGGGTCGAAATAGTCATATCGCATGCTGTTTGTTAACAACTTCTACAGCAGGATGAAACCAGATTATTGTTTCGACGAGTGCGATCAAATTAAGTATGCTTATACATTTTAGTGATGGGGAGATTTATGACTGGGTTTGAAACGTTTATAATCATTTGAAAGTCAAAAGATTTATGTATTTGAAAAGTAAACTTATATTTTAGCTAATAAGACAAAATAAGAATATTTCTGTATCATTTAAAAGCTGCACTCAAAAAGAAATATTTACGTTGTAAAAGTTTTTAAATCATTTCTTTAAGTTTTGACTTTATGTATCCATATCAATGTGGAGAAAATATATTAATCATCTGAAATAAAAATTTGTCCCTTTTGAGAATTTTTAAGTAAGCATTCTTTGTTGGCTTGATTTACTTTCTTTTAAAAGCCTAAAAAATCATATTCAGAAATAAAAATACATTCGAAGCCGAAAATCTAATTCTTTTTATATCTCTGATTTCTGTCGGTGATTAATTATATTTCAACGATTTGTTTATATATTTTGAATATTTACCACTTGCATGTGATGAAATGGAGTTGTGTGGAAGATCTTCTAGCGATGCAATAATGGTAGATAAAATTCTCTTACTATATACTATTCAATAGATATTTTACTTTAAGTTACGAGTGAAGCAAAGTATAATTTATGTAATTCATATTTATTATAAATTTATAAATTTAAACCATGATATTATAAAAATTAAATGAAGTACATGAAAAATTTCTTTCAATTACCAGTTCCTAATAATTTATATCAAATCTTATTGTATTATATTGTATTTGTATTGTCTATGTTTCTAAATTGAACTTGATAATTAATTTCTCAATAAGATGGATTGATATTATTAAACTGATGATTACCAGTCATCATTAAACAAAAAAGATAAATATATCAAAATGTCTCTTAACCATATTTTTTATTTGCAGTAAGCTAGTTAGTTTCAGGAAACTTATAAGAACAAAGCTGATATTATGTCAATTTAAGACTTTAATAATAGTCAATTCATCATGATGCTATTGTGGCCCAATTAGGAACTTTTTTATGGTTCCCAACTGGTCGGAAAGTCCTGAACTATCCAATCAGTTGAAAACCAATAATTCAATAAAATAATACTATACAATAATTACTTTAATTAATCAAGTTTGTGAATATTTTTTTTTAGTTTTTTAAAACAAGCTTTGCAAATTATATTATATTATAATAGTAAAAAGTTCATATTTCGGCCACATTAGGAACTTTTACTATTAATAATATACCAGTTTGGAACTTTTTACGGTTCTAATTGAGCAACAACAATGACATACAAAAAAAACAATATTCTTACACTTACGAATAAAAAAGTTAAGTTGCACCAAACAATTTGACTGGCCCTTTAGGTCTGCTCCTGCATAGTGCATTTAATACCTATAAATTAAAAAGTCAACCTATTATTGAGAAATAAGTCCATCAAGTTATAGAAGAAATACTCAAATCTGATTGGTTAATTTCATAATGTGTAACTTGATGTTTATTTGCAGTGCATATTTTTTCAGTTAATATAATTTACATTTTTACAACTTTTCTATTAATTCTATATCTATATTAAATAATTCTACAGTACTACTTAAACATTATACAAAAGAGTATAAACTTCTAGAATCCATTGAAGAAGAAAATATTTATTAACTTAAAAGGGACAAAAGTGTTTTAGAAAAGCATTTAATTTATGTAGTACAGTTTGGAACAGGCCAACTGATATACTTGTATATTCATAACTACCATGAAGTTAAGTAGACAACTATTATAATTCACCCTCTGATAACCAAGCTGATTTGACCCAAATTCTATGTGAAGTTATAGGTACAGTACAGCATAATAGTTAAAAATTTTAATCAATCCAAGTAATTTGATGCATACCATATTTATGTTTCTTAGGAAAACATCTTATTTTCTAGCTAAATTGCAAATAATATTATATTAACAATATTTTCCCCAAATGTCTCAGTGCCATTATAAAACCTTTTTTATTATAATTTACTATTTACAAAATTGTAATAAATGCTAATATTTTCAGTTATTGTTTCTGCTGTTTATTTATACCCTTTTACTTTAATGAAATAAAATTTTAATTTACATCTTTTCAGTATTTAATCAGTTTTGATTTGCATAAGTTCATGAATAATTGATTGTATTTTAGTTGAAACAGAAACTAAATGATATCTCTTGTCTGAAGCATTACCTGTCAAATGGTACTTCTCAAGATATTCCTTCAGATATATATGTAAGTTATTTATCTTTCTTATGAAAAATGTATCATGGATTACATTGTTAAATTAAAAAATCTCATGTAAAATACATATTTTGACTTAGTCAATGGGAAGGTTTGAATAGCTTGTTTAAAATGACTTTAAGATTATTTCTTTGTTTTGAGTTTCACTAAATAGTTTATGATGTGGTTAACTCTCCTTTTATTTTATTTCAAAATTTGTATTTAAATATTTTCAATGTGTAATTTTTTTATGATTAACTGATTTTAGAAACTTCTGACACAGGAAGTATCATCTGTGTATGATAAAATCCCAAAATCAAGGATTCCTCCTCTTGTTACTGAACTTTGTACTGAAACGTTTTTTTCACAGAAAAAGTATCGACTGCGTGTGATACATTGGCTTTATCATATACTGAAGCATGATGCAGTTACTGTAATGAGATTTCACTCTGTCCAGACAGCACTCGCCAATTTTTTCTCCTCTATTTCTACATGTGATCGCTCATTAGCTAATCGATTTAGCGGAGCTCAATCTGCAATTTTATCAGTTACATGTCCCATGGACAAACCTAACCTCAAGCATAACAATGTATCTAAAAAGAAATTGCCAGTAGCAATTGTTAAACGTCCTTCATCCTCCACAGTCAAATCCAAAATCAAGCTGAAAAAAAGTAGACGAAGATTAGTGTCTAAAAAAGTTTCAAATAGTAAAGGTAGGTTAAAGTTTTGAATTGATCAAACAGCATTAAAAATAATTAATATAAAAATTCGACAATCTGCTTTATAAAATTTATTAAAAGCCTTATGACTCTTCATTTCATGCTTGTAAATAGAATAGGGATTTGTAAAATTGCTAACTCGTAATAGACTATTATAATAGGAATTATTAATAGCTGTTAGTTAATAAGAGTATATTTCCTAAATGTTTTCATTTCAGATAAAAGTATACCAGCTGTACAAAACTCTTTGGGTTTCAGTAGTGATGTCGAATCACATTCAGAAACGAATTTCAAATCTGAAATGAATGAAGATAGTGATAGTGATTATACAGATGAAGACACATTAGTTAGGCGTTCTCTATGTCGTTCTGAAAGATCTGTGAGTTAATTTGTTTTTATTCAACGAATTTTGACTACCTGTAGACTTGGTAAACCTTTACTTCGTTAGATATTATATTTTCTTCCCTCACAAAAATAATTGAAATTAGAAAATGGCCGTTATATAAGACTACTATTAAATTAATCCGTGCAACATCTTTGTACATTAATTTGAAAGAATAACCACATAAAAATATAATATATTGTAGTTGAAGTATAGTTTACAAACGTTCTTCTATTTTAGAAAGCAATAAAGGTGGACTTGGATGATAATTCTACATAGACTTTCTAATTGTTTACTTGTAAATAATATGTAAATTTTGGTGCTGGCATTCTTCATGGGTCAAATATAGAATTTTATTCTGCAAACACCTTTTTCAATGAATGTTTGTTTTGGTCAATACGTGTAAAATGATAGCAGCATTTTTTGTCGATTTCAGCAGTCGTTTTTCTAATGCCTAAAACTAATTATGTGGCTCCCAAAAATTTGAAACAATTCAATCCTTGATACTTATCATATACCTATTAATATATAAAATATAATCCTCGAGACAACTGAAGGAAAGAATTTGCGGGTGTGTTTTAGTATTTCTCCATTGGTTTAGCATTAGAGTGCAATCGACTAAATCATAGCTTCGAGTATCGTTCTCCTATATAGCCTTTAGGTTGTAAGATACTAGCTAAAGTATTTTACTTTATACAGAATTTTTAACTTATAGACTTGCGTCTGCCACTTTAATTATTTTTTCTATAATTAAACGTATGTCTTATTTTGCTTTTATTTTTATTCATAAAAGTATAAAGTATTATAAAAGTTAAAATGTTTGTGCACTTATAATATTTAATTTAGTTTCCCATGATCTATAGATCAGTTATTTCAAATAACTGATCTATAATAACCCATTAGCATGAGATATTCAAGTATAAAACTTAAAAAGACAAATTTTATTTGGGAACATGTTTGTCAACTTTGCTTAATTGGGATTCATTAGGCAGAAGCATCTGTAGCATACTTGTAACTCAGTCCCAATGCTATATAGATAGTGCATATTTATATTATTTCCATTTGGTATATATAGATAATGATAAACAAGCTGCTTGTAAACTATAGGCAAGTAAGGCTATGATTAGCTCTATTGCACTTAAGCAGATTTTATATGCCTTGCAGACAGAGAGGTAGTTTGGTCTGATCAAATTATATATATTCATTAATTTTAATAAAACACCTACCACCAAGTATATGTTGTGGCCCAATTAGGAACCGTAAAAAGTTCCAAACTGGTTGGCCCAATTAGGAACTTTTTATGGTTCCTAATTGGGCTGTATATATGTATGCATGAATATGTTATGTATATAATAATCATCATAGCATACTATTTCATTTGGTCCCTAGCAGTTTGCTTTAGTAGTGTCTGATTATATTATCAATCTGAGCAATTTTTTTAAAAGCCTATTATTCAGTATACAGAACAATGTAGCATTCTAAGAATTATGTTGGAGCAAAGATACTAACCAAACAGTTGCAAACTGTTTGGATAATAATTAGCTAAATATATTGATTTATATAGGTACAAATTTACTAAGCTATATACTTACTTATTAGCCTCTATTCTATATCAGGTAGACTATATATATCACTAAAATCAGGTTTCTATTTTGTTTGTAATTGAATCAGGCTAGTTGTCAACTGTTATTAATTCATTAAGTAGCCCAATTACCAACCCATTGTATGAGGCAATTGGGCTTGACCAGTTCTCAACTTGTCTCCTACACTACAGTTTGAGCTTAAAAATATTAATTTTTGAGGTAGGCACTTTGTTTTATCTGTTGACAATGTATTTCAAATGGTATAATGCCCTCTGATCAATTAGACATCATGCACTTTCCCATGTTTTCCGTAGAAGCCAAATACAGTCATTCAGTAAGTATCTTTGAAAAATAAGTCTTAATGACTTATTTGCAACATAAATCATTCTTTGTCAATGCAACAACATACACAATATTCAATTAAATGATGTAATTGTTGATCTTATTTTATGTTATATTATTATCCCAATCTTCTTGTAAATGGTTGTAGAGATACATTACACATCATGACAAGGGTAGGTTCTTATTAATTCCTTAAATACTATTAAAGATATTTTAGTAATTTGTTTTCATTAAATTCTATAAAATATGAAAATTATGAACTAGCAAAATAATTTGTTGCAAAAAAGTCAATAAATTCTAAAAATGTTGGAATTTTCTATAGACCATTTCATTTCTTTATTTTTGTAGATGCCAGCCAAGGTATTCTTATTTGAATGTATGGCATTTCTTATTGGGGCATCCGGACTGTTTCTGATGAAAGTGAATAAAGAACAGAACTCACCTTACATGGATGAGATATTCCACATACCTCAACTCCAACAATATTGTCAAGGAAATTTTCATCATTGGGACCCTAAAATCACCACCCTACCTGGTGTCTATATTTTTACTTATTTATATTTGACTGTAATTTCCAAACTTGCCTCAATCAATATGGAAAATCTATGCAACACATTCTACATCCGTATTTTCAATGTTTTGGTTTATGGTTTGAATTTTTTGCTAATTTATTTCATTTCTAAGAAATTTAATGTGTTCAATTTGAAAAAAGATCTGTCTAAATTGTTTATTGTGAATTCATTAAAAATTTCTCTTCTGCCTGTTTTGTTTTTCTTCTCCGCGCTTTATTACACAGATCAGTGTTCGCTTGCATTTGTTCTACTGATGTATTTGAGTCATTTATATAAATGTAATCCACTACTCATATCTTTATTTGGTTTCATCTCAATTCTCATGAGACAAACTAATGTTATATGGCTTTTGTTCATTCTCGGATTACGTTTTGAGACAAACGTATATTTACTTTATAAATATAAGAATTTGATTCAATTATTTAAAATGGCTTCTGAATCACCTTGGCTATTTATGAAATTGCTTGTTCACACATTAATTCAATCTTGGAGTTTGTTGTTTGTTCATTTATTGTTTATTTCCTTTGTTATTTATAATAATGGCGTTGTCGTTGGTGATCGATCTGCGCATGTGGTAGTTTTACATATTCCACAATTATTTTACTTCGTTTCATTTTGTTCTCTTCTGTCATTCACTAAATATCTATCGAATCTTAACAAATTATTTAAAAAATGCTATCATGAAATCAAATTCTTATTTTTCCTCGGCGCATTGTCCGTGCTATTTGGCGTGTGCGTCCACTGCTTCTCTTACGAGCATCCGTATCTATTAGCCGACAATCGGCATTATACATTTTATTTATGGAAGCGAATATATCAGAGACATTGGACTGTGAAGTATTTGCTATGCCCATTCTATGTCACTTGTTGTCATCATTTCTGTCGAGAATTGCGCCATCTGCATGCTCTACAAGTGTTGGGCTTTGTCGTTTGTACAGCGGCTACATTAATTACAACACCGTTATTGGAGCTGCGTTATTTCATTGTGCCTTATGTATTGTGGAGATTGCAATCCTCTGTCAGTAAGCGTTGGTACTATCCCATACCGGAAATCATTCTCCAGCTCATTGTCAATGCTTTTACCGTGTATATGTTTTTGTATAAGGCATTCAGTTGGCCGGACGACTATGAGCCAATGCAACGGTTCATGTGGTGATCTTTAAAATATCATCTAGTCTACTACACTTTTACAATCTGAATAACTCACACGGGAACTTTTTATTACACTAAATCATTCATATTGATATTTTTAAAATCAAAATGTTTATGTTCTAAAAGTTATAAAATAATTTACCTTTGCCATTCTAAATTCTGCATATCTATGCTTAATATCACTTCTTACTCAGTGAGTGTTTGACTTTGTTGTGTTTATTTCATCTGGTGGTAATGCTTGTGTTTGTTTCATATAGACTGATTTGCTATTTATTCTCAATTAGCTCATCATGTAAAGATTAAGTGATATTTCACTATGAGTATTCTATACTATCTGTTACTCAAGTGTCTATATAAAACTAAATTATTAAGATATTTATAAATCTCCATTGTTGATTCCTTTTATAATGGTTGTTTTTTTGAAATGGTATGGTTTATATGTAATATGTTTATATGTAGCAATAAAGGCCCTATTTGAAAATGTTACCTTCTGTTTAAAAAGTTTCTCTCTCAAATTGTTTAGCTTATTATGTATTAGTCTATAGGTATGGAAGAACACATTTAAATTGTATTGCCTAATCATATTTGAATTGGCTCAATACCGTAATTTATTTGCGTGTTCGCAGCATTTATTTGGCAAAAGTCGTTATATCTTTAAAGCTATTATGCAAATTTTTCATTTGGTTTAACAAGGAGCGGGGATATCTCTCTATCCGACTGATGATGCCTAATAAGGTTGAAACAGTCTGTATCGGGTTGAGATTCTTCTTTGTTGCACTACTTGATGAGTTAAGTAGTGTGTACAAATACTGACGATTATTTATTATTGCACTTTAATAAATAATTGACTTTTGTCAAATAGATTTATCATGCATTTAAATTGTATTGCCTAATCATATTTGAATTAATTCATAGATTATGCATAGAGTAAATTGAATAATAATACTATATCTAAACACAACAGATATCTTTAGAAATATATTGATTGTGCATTTAGAATCCTTTACAAAGGTAGCTCGAGGACTACGGTATTCACGAAGTCCTCGAGGTAACATCCCGGTGCGATGGTCAAAAGAATTTATCATTGAAGTATTGAAAGTTCCTCGAAGATAAAATGGTGAACATGATTATAATCATAAAGAGAGATTATAAACATAAAAACTAATCAAATGTTTTCCTTATAGAGTTCATTCTGGAACTCTTAATTTTAATTGATTTGAAATTGGTATACATATAATATGTATTATATTGTATTGAATATTTTAGTTGTCTTCGGAATTTGGTTCTAGCTGTCTCTCAATTGTAGGCAGTCTGTAAGTTATTGGATTATTTATGAATTCATTTTTAGAACATTGCTATCCCATCTTGATAAATTATGCATTGACAAATACCATTTTAGAGATGAAGACGACGATTTGTTGATGAAGTTCTGCAGTGAAATGGAAAATTATTTCAAAGAAGGTCAACTTGAAAAATTTTCTTGTAAGTTTTTCATATTCATGAATTGTTTTTTGAAGAATTACAGAAATTTTTGCTGTTTATTCATTATTCAATATCTATGGAGTTATCTGTATTGATTCTAGATGAATTGCAGGGTTTACTGGTTCTACTATCACCCTCTTCTAGTCACGATCAAGAGGTAAATTTTCATTTAAATACTAACCATTTGTCATAGAGAAGATTTACATAATAGTTGGATTTTTATGGATATTTAGGATTGATTTTTTAATCCAGCTTCATAAAATCCTCCTCAAAACCCCCATTTTAAAGGTTTTCAATGACGAAATTCCCTAAATCGCTTGCTCGAGGTTTTTAAATAATCTGTTATATAGATTCTGCATTTTTGACAATTCTTAATATTACTTTTAGAATTATTTCAAAGTTTTAAAGCTTCTACTTACACGTGAGTATTTTCAATAATTACTATAATTATCCAGACATGACCATATCTATCTATCTATCTATGTCTTATTATCCAGACATGACTTTACTTATCTATTTCTTTTACAACTGAAACGTTTCAGGTATTGCCTCGCTACTCAATGAGAATGAAGAGAGAATTTCTTCAGTCAAGACTGTGGTCCACTCCATTCAGAATGGTCTTTGTCCTATACTCACCTGCGGGCATTTCGCAAAGCTCCTCATTTCCGCTTTCTTTAATTCACATCCGGTGACATGTGGTGAGTCTACATCTCCTAGTGACCAATAATTTAGAGAGAATATTATGGCTGATAAATATAAAGATATATCAATCACATCCATGGATTTTAGTTGAGGAAGCCTTTTCTGAACAACTGCTTTGGACTTATACTTATATGGACTCGAGATTTAAGGAGTGTATTCTTCAAGTGAGATGCTCGAATACTCGAGGAATATTCGAATATATTCTGAATAATCAATTAATAATAACCATAATATTTTAGATTTTTATCAGCATGGATATTGACGACATTTGCACTGTAATCTTGGATCAGGATTATTCCCATGTTCATTGGCAGAATTTCCTTCAAATTATCGGCATAGCCAGTGCCGCTTTCCCTAAAGCAAATGCAGAGTTTAGAGGTACTATAAGCCGCTTCACATCCAAGCATCGTTCTAACAGACTATTTAATTAAAATTCATATATTGTAAAATACTACTTACTAAGTTTTAGTAAGTAGTATTGTATAATATTGTAATTTTCTTTATATTTAAGTAATTCATTTTATGTTGAGTTGATATTTGGAATTATTTCAGGAGTTAATCGCCAACTGCTCACCGTGGCACTCTCCTCCGGACACCGAGTGCAGGTTCTCGGTGCAATTCTAATTGGACGGGCTGTGTCTGCACACTCCAAGCAGCCCGCAGCTTACTATGAAGAGTGGTGGCGCTCGGCTCTGCCCTCCTCCTTCGTGTGCTCAGTGAAATCTATAAAGCATCTCTACAATATTCTGACGGAGATTCTCCATAAGGAGATGAGCAGAAACTTTCTCAAGGCACATCTCCACCAACCAATCTGGATAACCAACCTTGCTGAGGCTTCGGAACTCTATAAGGATTATCAAATACTGGCTCGCAGTCGATTGGATTTCTTAAAAGTAATCCTTTTTCTATCATTTAGTGTTACTAGGTCATCTTCATCTCTCCCATTCACTGGAGAGAGTTCTTCCCTGTGTTCTTCATCTCTCCCATTTACTGGAGAGAGTTCTTCCTTGTGTTCTTCATCTCTCTCATTCACTGGAGAGAGTTCTTCCTTGTGTTCTTCATCTCTCCCATTCACTGGAGAGAGTTCTTCCTTGTGTTCTTCATCTCTCCCATTCACTGGAGAGAGTTCTTTCTTGTGTTCTGCATCTCTCCCATTTACTGGAGAGAGTTCTTCCCTGTGTTCTTCATCTCTCCCATTCACTGGAGAGAGTTCTTCCTTGTGTTCTTCATCTCTCCCATTCACTGGAGAGAGTTCTTCTAGGTGTTCTTCATCTCTCCTATTCACTGGAGAGAGTTCTTCATCACTCCCATTCACTGAAGAGAGTTCTTCATCTCTCCCATTCACTGGAGAGAGTTCTTCATCTCTCCCATTCACTGGAGAGAGTTCTTCATCTCTCCTATTCCCTGGAGAGAGTTCTTCATCTCTCCCATTCACTGGAGAGAGTTCTTCATCACTCCCATTCACTGAAGTGAGTTCTTCATCTCTCCCATTCACTGGGGAGAGTTCTTCATCTCTCCCATTCACTGGAGAGAGTTCTTCATCTCTCCTATTCACTGGAGAGAGTTCTTCCCTGTGTTCTTCATCTCTCCCATTCACTGGAGAGAGTTCTTCCCTGTGTTCTTCATCTCTCCCATTCACTGGAGAGAGTTCTTCCCTGTGTTCTTCATCTCTCCTATTCACTGGAGAAAGCCATGAATTTTGTTTGTAAATTTTCATTGTATCCTGCCTATTTATTCTGCGATTATTTTAGACGTCGATTGATTGTCAAGATCACTTGCTCATGGATGATTTCAAAACCTTGTCCACACAGGCTGTTAGTCTATTCAAATCGACACAAAAAGTGCCGAATTTCATTTTAGAAATGAGTATGCTAAAGTAAGACTAACAGATACTGTCAAATCATCAAATAAACATTACGGTATTACATAATCGAATCATTTCTTCATAAATGCATCGTCACTAGATCGTATGAGAATCTGTATCTCATCATCACTAGATTGTATGAGAATCTGTATCACATCGTCACTATAGATCGTATGAGAATCTGTATCTCATCGTCACTAGATCGTATGAGAATCTGTATCTCATCACTAGATCGTATGAGAATCTGTATCTCTCATCACTAGATCGTATGAGAATCTGTATCTCATC
>JAYMFX010115772.1:0-12709 GCA_036784945.1 Monocelis spectator | reverse complement strand
AAGGAGAAATGAATGGGAGAGTCAGAGTGATAGGAGAAGAAAGAGAAGTGAGAGGGGAAAGAATAAGGAGAAATGAATGGGAGAGTCAGAGTGATAGGAGAAGAAAGAGAAGCGAGAGGGGAAAGAATAAGGAGAAATGAATGAGAGAGTCAGAGTGATAGGAGAAGAAAGAGAAGAAAAACGGGTTATTCTGTCGAGTAATTTGTCTCTATACTTACCAGCCGGATTGTACCTATCAGCGGCCAATGCTTGTTCGCTATATTTGTCAGCTTGGTTCAAATCACCCTCCAGAAAATAGAGAAACGACAGATTGGTAGCTGCTGTGCACGCCACACGCGTGTCTTTGCGTTCGAATGATTTCAGAGTCTCAATTGCCTGAAACAGAGTGATTCAAATAGTTTTGCAAAGGAAAATATGGTGGTGTCATGATAGAGATCGGACAATTTATTTTCGCTATGCAGAGCAGACGAAAGATAGTCCGATCTCTATGGTCCGATGGTGTATTGTTTCTAGATTGTTTCAACTCAAAAGAGGAAGATAGAAGATAGAGCGATACAGAGTGAAATTAAGAAGAGTTTGAATACGAATCATAATTGGTGTAACATACATAGATATCTGAGTAGAAATTATCCACTAAAGGAAGGAAGCACTGTTAGGATCATATTCATGTTCATAAACCAATATTACTACATACTACAGAGGTAATACATATATTTACCTCTGTTCTATCCTCATTTTAATTGTTAATATGTATACATGATGATATCATCCACCCATTAATAGTAACTAATCTATGAATTGGAGATAGTTTTCTTGTCAGTCCAGATGGTCAGACAGAGATATTATAATATTTGAAATATAATTTCACGAAGGTTATATAAAACACAGAAGCATGCTATCCGATAACAATATGTACTAGTATATGACAGTTATTTTGAAAAGATACATCTTTATACGCACAAAAGATAAACGATTTTCACTTTCATTAACATATTCAAGCGTCTAATTACCATACAATAATAACAATAATTTCTAACCGAACTTATTATATAGAAAATAATGGTTAAACAAACTTTAAATTTCATAATAAATAAAAGTGAAAGTTAAACACCACTTAATTTAACCTTTGAGAAGAAGAAAATTATGAAAATATATCTCTTCTCTTCTTCTTGTAAATTGTATACCAGTAAAATCAATTGCACTAATTGATTGGGATAAGGGAGGACTAAGGTTCTACTCCAAGTCAAGGTTCATAAATGTTTGAGGATTCTTTTATGACAATAGTATAAGTATATGACAATTTACGACATTCTTTTATTCGCTTGCTTGAATAATTCTTCATCAATGCTATTGTCGTCTTGATGACGTAACCTCACAATAGAGACAAATAGAGTAAGTTAATTTCTATCTCTCTATCTCTCTATAGTCCCATTATGTAATAACTATACCGATATACTGTTGTAATTCATATAGAACCATATAGTGAGTGAAGAATAATCGAATAATTATAATTTGAAGATGATCAACATTTTTTTAAGCGGGTGAAATGATCAGCTTGTATGACATGAACAACATGTACATTCCACCTAGATCTAACAAAGAATGAATCTGAAATGAAAAATTCATCAAGTAACTCGCCAGAGTAACAACACAATCACAGTACAAACTTGAACTTTACCTTTTTATGCAATGAATTCTCTCCTCCCTGTAAAATAATTTAAAGAGGAATTTCCATAGAGGACACACTGCAAGTTAATAAATAGGAGGAATAGAAGGACGACCTTCAACACTATTGAAGTCATGCTGAATAAGATAAATCTCAGTCATTATAAAATGAAGGTAATTATATCGTTTAAATAATTATTTTAATGAAACAAAATACTACTTGCTTGGTGTTTCAGTAGTCTATCAAAACAATTGAAAGTTAAACATCAGGTTTTAATTTATGACACACACATTTAAAATTCTAAACTGGAATAATGACTATACCCTTCATATGGATGTAATGACAGGTCTTCAAACATGAACATAATGTATAAAAATGGTGATTATTAATCCATATGATTTTTATTTACACATTTTTAGTATGCATATAAAACAAATGCTCACTTGATTAAAGTCTTTCTGCTTGAGATACATGATAGCCTTGTCAATTTCTAAATCGTGAGCAATGTCATGAAACGGCGACATCTTCACTTGATCAATGCAATTGTCATAACCGGCATGAAAAGTGGACTCGATAGCGGGGGCAATGATTTTGGCCGCCATTTTAATACACCGCTCGGCTTCCGATTGTCTAAAGATGAATAATTGTACGAATATGTATGTATTAGGTTGAGAGATTTATCAGACATGAACAAGCAAGAATCTGTAAAGTTCCTTACTTCTCCTTTTCCCAATTTCTCAAAGAATCATTGCGAATAACTTCCAATATTAATTCATACTGCTTATCATCCTATAATACATAAGTACACAAATAAATAATAAGATAAATAATATTGAACACATTTGTATTCAAGATATTCAAACCATGATAAAATGAAATTTGGAAATTTAAATTACTAACAACCCTACTGTTAGTAGTATAATACTGTTTCAAGCTTCAAGTAATCTCTATGTCTGATTCAGCATCCAGTTGAATTAGCCCACAGTATAAGAAAGCTTTCAAATTGTCATTCTTTTGTAGAGAGCGCTGGCCGAATGGTTAGGACACTTGACCGAGAGTTCGAATCCCGGCTAAGTACTCTCGGGAATGAAATATTGCATAGCGCTGTATAGAGATTACAGTATCTTATTACATGATAAAATGGTATGCAATAATTTGACACTTTAACCAATAAATTAACCAATTCAATAAACAAGTCGTTTTATCAACCAATATTTTGTTTTACAAAAAAAAATAATTGACGCACATTGTGTGATAGATAGCGATCTTCATCGTCAAGTTTTAAATCAACAGCCAGTAGCTTTTGAAATGCGGCTTTCATTTTCGGTCTATCTCCCAAAGCGAAATAGCACAGAATGAGATTGAAGCCAGTCTTGGCATCTGGCTCTTCTTGCATTATGTGTTCGAATGAAGTGATTGCATCTGAGTAGTTGCCCAATTTCACGAATCCAATACCGATATTCTGCATTATCTTGATACTAGAATGGAGTAGAAAAATGAAAGCCTTTAACAATTTATATAATAAATGAATTGATTTAAAATACTTAGTTACATCATTAATTATACATATGAATAAAATAGTTTCTCAGGGGTAAGAAAAGATCAGGTGTACTGTAGAGGAATAGGAAAAGTTTGATTTTCATGATACATTTATTTTTATTAAAAATTATAAAATTAGAATACCGCATGGATTTATGAGTGTTTGGTACTTGGTCAAGGGCCATTCGATACAGTTTTATTGCTCTGGCATAATTTTTCTGTTTGAAGTAGATATTACCCATATTGACCTTGAGACGACCTAAAAGCACAAGAAACAATAATTAAATAATTCGATAATACATATTATTATATACATTTGGAACAGTAATAATATTTCAAATTAGATAAAACTTGACCTGCATGAGTGAACATCTTATTCTTCACAATAACTTGATAAGTGTTCAATGCTTCTTGATACATATCGTTGGCTGCGTATTGGTTAGCCAGATTGAATAGAACTGAGTAAGTGAGGTCGAGATTGATCTGATCAGCCACACCAAGTTGCTCGCGCTGTCTTACTAATACTCGTTCTTTTCGTCCCGCCTCTTTAGCCTTATCAAGAGCCAGAGCACTATCCTCACCATCCGCTGCTACGCAGCTCTCTTCAATCAATTGATTCACCTAAAGATTAGTCAAAATCCTAGCTGTTAACAATGCTAAACTTTTTATCTAAGAAAAAATATTTATCATTAATTAATTCGATGACAATTTAGAGACCTTTTTCTCCATTTGTCGAACTTTCTCTTCAGGAGTATCTTCAGGTTTTGCTTCTAGTGGAGGAGCGGGACCTCTATCAGCTTGGTGACCTCGAGGATCTGAGGCTGAACCTCCAGGGCGATTCCCAGCAGAGGTATATCCTGCAGCCCTAACTGCAGCTATGGGTTTACCACCATCACCACTTGCCAAACCAGTTTGAAGACGTGCACCACCAGTAGGAAGAGGGCCCATTCTGCTGCCAGGAATTCTAACACCTGTGTTCAATCTACCACCCATGCCAGCCTTGTTGAAAGTCTGTCATAATAAAGTATTATAAATTTTATAATATGTAGAACAATTTATCAAATAAGAAAATAAAATTTGAAAAAGTTTATTTACTGGTTGCTTTCTTCCATGACTGGTGCGTACAGCATTTTGAAAGGCTTCATCTTGAACTATACTTTGAGAATCAAGATTTGAATTGTATTCATTAAAACCTTCATAAATATCATCCTCATCCTCACCAATGAGGTGCATTGGATGATCCATTTCTATAAATAAGGAAACCAATTATAAAATTAGTGAATAATTCATAAATGTTAACTCCATTAGAAAATTGAATTAGCTAGAATTGTTCTAAAAAGAGATTCTATCCACAGACCCATAATCTAATTATATAGACTATATTGAGCTTGAAAGTTCTGTATCACATAGATTCCTTGTTCTAAAAATATTCTTTTTACTCTGGTAAGTGAATTTTGTGAACTTTGACATAAAAAGGAGTAAAAGGATACTATACAGGGTGTCCCCAAAAAATGATAACAAAATACAGAAGTAGTAGTATTTTTTTGGACACCCTGTATATTATGATAGATTTATTTCTGTGTACTTGTTAGCAAAAAATTTTCTTTTTACAATTTCTAGTTGTTTTCATTTGTTTTTCATATAATTTGAAAATGTTCGCAGTAAATCCTTAAGGTTTAACCATAAATATATATCTATATAAACTACCTAATGTTAAAACTAAACACAATGCATTTTTGAAAATAAACAAAATTTATTCAATGAAAAAATGATGACAAGAATTCACAAGTTTATCCAGACTCAAAAGTTAGCTCATAAGAAAAAGTAAAAAAGAATATTTTTGAGTCAGAATAATGATGAATTTATTATGTCAAATGAAATGGATTATTATGGACAGAATAGCTTTAATTAAACAAATTTAAGCTATAATTTAATAAAAAGTATTTATTCAAAGTATATTAATAAGAGATTACTAATTATCTTATATTCATCTTAGATATAGAATAATTTCAGAATCTAAATATACCTAGTCATATTCCTCTAATCCAGTAATTTTTGTAATATATAGACATAGTATATTTTTAATGTCCCTTTAATATCCTCATCCAATATTCTGTAATGCGGTAAAAATTTAGAAAGTCCCTGGGAAATTGGATTGACAAATATGATTGTATATACATTCAAGTATTATCCTGAGAAATTGTGAATATGATTTAATTTCACTAAGTAACATTGGATTATTTATTTTTAAAATGAAAGATTCATTGTTTCATATTGTAACAAATTTATTTAAAAATCATGATTGCTTAAGGACTAAAGTAATGTTTCTAAAAGTGGTGGGATTTCTAGAGTGAAATTGAAAAGACTTAATGCAAGATTATAAGTTATCTAAACAACATGGTGACCATAAAAAAACAATGGACTTTTATTTTATAAATCATATGATTTTGTAGCTGAATGTATGAGAATATTTTAAACAATATTTTTATTGTTAAATCAAAGATCTATTTATAAAAATATTATCAAATAAGTCGATTTGTATTTATAATGAGTAACAATAATAGAACATTTTTATAAAATATAAATGAATTAAAAAATTCATATTTTTAATTTATTTTGTAGCACAATACAAGAATAGAATTACAGATACACAATAAATAAAGATTTTTGGATGTATTTGAATTATGATTAGGAAATCAAGCATAATATTACTAATATGTCAGTATCAATTTAAACGGTACCAGTAAACAAAAAACATAACAACTAGACAATTTAGAATTTTAAACAAAATAGTAAAACTATATAATTATCTTAGTATATTATACTGCGAGTATATTAATTAGTATATATTTAAAATTTAGGTAATTGCATATGAATAAATTCAAGATCAATACCAACTAAAAGGAGAGATCATTCAAAAATTACAAGAACAGCTTCATTTCATTGACAACGAAAGTGTTTAAGGATCGACCTGCGGAAGGTAGAGACAGCATCATAAAAAGTTCAATTTTCACTGCACCCAGAGCTAAAGTTCAGACCAAAGATATTAATCTAAAATATATGGTCTCAAACGGTTGGATATGTACACTCTAATTGGAATAAACTCAGAGTAATAGAGGCTCAAATATCTTCTTATAACTTGTCGAACAAAAAACATGTACAGAATAGAAATGATCCGCCAACTATATAAAGAGCGTTAAGAACTACTCAAGTGATTCAATCCACATCGATTTTATTTTCTTGAAGCATAAGTATAGCATAATAAACAGCTTTTAATGTAGCAGTTAATACGATTAATACCATCATTGACAACACGAATGCAGGATATAAAAAGCCATCGATTTTTTTATATTTAATTATAATTGCAATATAAAATCACACATATAATGACTATGTCACATGAAAAACTGAATTCATTATTGCAGTACTTTGAGATGGAATATAATATGCTGTACAAAGAATGAAAAAAGATTAGAAAGAAGTGCTTATTAGATGACTTAGATTAAGCGAAGCAGAATATTATCACTAGATGAACACAAAGCAAACAAAGCACCAATATAAGTTATACATTTTAAACTGCACTTTTGCTCTCAAAACTGGAAAACATTTACTTGAAAAATTCTATATACTGAAATGAATTGGAAGAGATGGTTATAATTTTCTCTAGAATATTTAACCTACTATTAGTATTGGGTTATAAGTTAATTAACAGAATAAATAAATTGAAATTTAGACTTTCAAATAATAGCATTTACACAGCCTATATATGAAGTTAAAGAAAAATCATCTGATTACATGCGTGTTAATAACAGGTGTAAATAATAAACAAATACGTAGTTCACTTAGAAAAAGCGTTGATAGAGTGGAAATCAATAGTGTTCAAATAAATTATGGCTACATATAGTCAGTTAAACTAGAATCGTCCACCAGATGTGGTAGCATTGTTAACGGATTGTTGAACTGCTCGACCACCAATGTCCGCCACTGTGCTACGAACAGCCTGGTTTGTAGCGACATTCTGAGAAAATTCCTGCTTAGCTTTCTCAAAACTGGCCCCGGTGCTGCGATAGATGCGATGCACCTGGAATATATTAGAACAGATTAACATTAACAATAGCGAGATTATGTGTCCAAAATTCTAAAAGCTAACTGCTAAACGAAGGTCTCAATCTCCAATACAAAAATATACTTTAGGTAGTTTACGCTTTCCCATGACAGTTATTAAGGAAAGTAACGGAAATGAATCGATTTAACGATCTTAGCAACAGTTGCTAGGGTCAATATACTCGCGAGTGTAGAATCAGAGTCACGAAGAGGTCATGCTTCCAATCGTTCACTTCATTGAGGATTTAATTCGTGTTTGAATAGTTGTACGTTACATTTATTCAATCAAGGGACTACAAAGATGTGTTGAGAGACAATAAAATGAAAGAAACATTTTACCTTAATGAGTAGAATGACATCCAGCACGGTAACGGCAATAAACATGATGGCAATGATCAGCATAATGACCGCTACTCCGGTGTTCAATTTAAACATACTTAGACTGTTGATTATACCACTAAAATAAATATAAGAGTAAGTACTATATAGGTATTCAAGCCTCCATTCAGTACTGCTGTTTTCAAGATTATCAGCTGACATATTACGTAATCCTTAGAAGTCTCAGCCAAGACAAAGTACAGAGCTTATCTGAATGATTTTAAAAACTTACTTTTATCAATAATCTAATACCACGATTCACATTTACTAAGAATGTTTAATATTAATAATCTACAAATCGAAATTATTATATTGACTATTATTACATGTCAATATTTATTTAGTCAAGAGGTGGTTGAATTCTATACTTTAGTAAGTAAGTATTGATACTGATCATTTCGTCAATATATTCAAAGGATGTTCGACAATTATCGATTAATATAATCAATTCAGTTGTTGTATATATAACATTATCCTGAACAACCTCTACTTCTCTAGTCTGCATGCGTTAAAGTTTCCCATTCAAGGTTTTGATTCAAAGACATTGCAGTTTTTGAATATATAGAAGACTATTATACTCACCAAGATGGCAGCATTTCTATGCCGAGAGCTTGAATTCCGGCGATGATCGCTTGAGTAAGAAACAAAATGAAGAACATAAAAAAATTGAACGAGCTGTCTTTCCTAAAATATCACAAGAATACAGATGTAAACAATGAATTTTAAAGCATTGTAAAATTAATAAACTCTAATTGTTAGTCAATACCATATAGAGATGTAAGGAACTATAATGGTAATCTAATAATTCTCTCTAAGGGGACAATTAGAAGCATGGCAGCTGCAGGCAAGCAAACTCAATCGGGATCTTCATTCGTGATTAGAAGTCAGGCATTACTCCTTAGCGAATCAAGGTTTCACCTTGTAGAATATGGGTTTCAAATTGTTTCCACAATCTCATTCAGACTGACACTTTATATTCTCATAATAACTTTATTTCATCTCTATGGTCGATACTAACAAGATAAGTATTCAAATATGTAGATGTGAATACAAAATATGTTCTATATAGAATTTCAATGAAAAATTGATTAGAAATCAAAATTGTATTTTAATGAAACAAACAATTGATGAAAACTCAAACAGATTATTCAAGAACTTATCATGAATATGAATTTATTATGATTGAATCACCCATTTCGATCTCTTCGAATTCTAAAATTTCGTAGATTACAGGAATGTTTTCAATTTAACAAAATACGCGAAGCGAACATTCCTCCTCCCAAATGTGTCTATTGGATTCTCTGTTAGCACTCGCAAATCATTCATAGATAATGACGATAATCAATAGTCTAGAGGTCAGAAGATGAACGAACTATTACTTTACAAGACTACAAGCTCAACAACTTAGTAGATAATAGGGATATTTATGTATGTCCATGATGATAGACATTACTTTGAAATGATGAATTTAACTCACTTGAAAGCCTTATAGAGCGGTCGATACCAACAAACGAACGAGCATGGAGTCATTATTACGAGAAACAAAATCGAAGATCCAAAAGTAATTCCAGAAGTTCGTCCTCCACTATCGCCAATAAAATATGCCAATGTACCAATTACGTTCAAAATAAGGACTAGTATGTAGATTAACCACAAATAATAGGCATTGCGCACTAATCTGCGAAATTCGAATGGAATGTCAATATCAAAATCTTGATAAAAGCACGGTTTCATTGGACAAAACGAGGGCATGGGTGGCCAATTGTTAAGCGTTCCTAAAATTTTGACATGGACATACAATTTAAGAATATGATAAACTTTTACATATATCTAAGAGATAGATGAATGTCTCCTTTAACAGCTTCATGTAAAAATTATTATTAAATGGACTGTAATAATAATTATCTAAGACTAACACTGCTTCCTACCTGATGCAGAATCGCCTAAAATTTTGTTTTGTTCTTCTCTTCTCCTTTGCTCATCCTCTCTTCGCTGCAGCTCAGCAGCTCTTAATTCCAGTTCTCTCTGGCGCCGCTCCAATTCCTCTGTAGTAACTCGCTGAGCATTAACTACATTATAGGCAGGAGGTGGAGTAGGCTCTGACTCCAACACTGCTGGTTGAGAGAAGGGAGCTGGTGCAGGTTGTGATGTTGCAGGCTGGAAAGGATTGAAATTATCAAGAGCATTGGTCTGAACTGGTGGTCCACCAACTGGGCGAGAAGCTGGGGAAGTGTTAGCTCCAGTCTGACCAAAATCAGTCTATAAGTAAAATACAATTTAGCTGAGTTATTTGGTCACCATTTGTTATTATCCCATTATATTTGATGGATACTCAAGGTTGATTTCATATTTTTCTGACTAGGAAATTTGGTAAGGAATAATTTTTAAAATATATTAAGATGAAATAAGTTCAGTTTTTTGGAACTAATTTTGAAGATAATTTGAATTATAAAGATATGAAATTCACACTCATTTAACACATTTTTAATCCAGATATAGGTTGGTATATAATAAAATAAAAATATCCTAAAACCTTACCTGGCCATGAATCAAGTAGTAAGGTAAGTATTGTTTGGACAAAGACCTTAATTTGGAACTTTCAAAATCATAAATTTTTTTTTGATCCACAGGGGGTCAATGTCAAACAAGTTCATTGTTCCAGAACAATACTTTCCATACCACTATCATGAATTTAATATTTTTTAAATCTTAATTGTTGGTAGACTTGTCCTTGAATTGCATGCTACGGAAGGTTATTATAACAAAACAATGAATGCTATCCATGTATTGTAAATTATTCATCTGAAAATATAATTCACATACTTACTCATAGCCAATTGGAATTTTTAGAGTCATATGAGACAAAATACTAGAATAAAAGGATGATGAACCATTGATTTTTGAATTGAATGCCTAACTAATTTTTGATAACACTGCAAAACTTTATCAGTTTTTATTGTTCTCACATAAGGAAGAACTGGTTTATTTTAACAAGCATGGAATACTTAATATTATCAAAAAATTATATATTGGAAGCTGTAATTTCCCTAATTTGGGAACATTATCCATTTTATGAAATATATGGAAACAATGATTGTATATTTCAAATGCTTTTATTAGGACATATCTAATTTCAAATTATAAAAATAACTTATAGTTATATGAATAAGATTACTAAAATACTTACCTACATATTGTATATACTAAAAATTAAAATGGCAAGTAAATTCAAAATAAATTTGAATAACTTGACAGACCTACTTGTCATTGCCAATATGGTTAGACATCAAGTTATGAGATTAGAAAATCAGATTTGAGAACATTACAAATAAAAATGTTAAGTTAGAAGTTAACTTGCCAATAAATATGGATGGTTAGATGTCAAGTTATGAGATTAACCAATCAGAATGTTTGATTTACCATCAACTTATCATGCAAGCAACCAATCAGGTTTGAGTATTTCTATCTATAACTTGACAGATCTATTTATCAATGTGTTGATTTTTTTTATTTTGTAGTGTATTTCAATAATGTTGACATTTTTAATAATGATTAAATTATTTATGTATTTTTAAAGAAATTATAAAAGTTTAAGTCTTTTTAGGTAACTATTACGAATACAATATGACTAAACTATTTCTGTTATTGTATTCAAATTTATATGAGAATGAATGAGATAGGAGTAATTGAATTTTTAACTATTTGGATGAATCATATTAGTTTTGCCCCAAAACTTTTGGGTATAAATGTTAATAGATTTATAGCTACAATCATAAAAAGCAAATTATCATATCAATCGATAAAATTACAGGGTCTCCAAATGGATTATCAACGAAACCACCTGACATCAGAAAAAGTTAGATAAATAATTCCTAAACTCAAAAGATGAAACTCCTATATTTTATTTGATGAAATAAAACAAACAAAAAACATATAAAATAAACCATCATATCCAGAATTTTGTTTGGCAAACTCAAACCAAATCTAAAAAGATTGTTAAATCTATGTCATCTTTTGTAAAAGTTGTCATTCGTCCGATACTTTTAAACCCCAGCCTACTCCTTGTCTTTATTCAGGTAATACATTTTTATTGTATGGCATTAATATTATAGCGCTTATACTAAAGTCTTGAATTTAAAATGTAATTTTCAGAATATCTATATAACAAATTCATATCTGAAATATAGATGTAGAGATAGAGAATATGTTATATTCGTTAAATTATTTTTAGTTTTTATAAAAATCGATATAAAGATCAAATTGTAACATTTTTTTAAATGTTTCAATATGATATGTTGCAAAAGATTCTGGTTTACCAAATATACAAAGTTTCAACACTGTGCCACCCAGAAAGTTGAAAACTATAGGGGGGCACAATCAGCAAGTCGAATAGCCGAATATAGAACATTTTCGTATGAACATCAGGTAATTTGAAATTTTACTGGAAATAAAGCCAATTTATTATTATTATTATACTACACCTGGTATTATAGTAGTCCCTGATGAACATTCTCTATATTTATGCGGGATAGACTGAGTGCTTTTTGCTTTAACTCTCTCTATATATATACGATGCACTTCATTTTTTCTGTTTTCTTAATTTATATAATTAAGATTTAATGCTTCGTAAACTCTAAAGTCCTTGGACGTAACTTTGTTTGCACAATATATGAGGTATATAAATTTGTTAAATTTGTGGGATGTTATAAATAGCAGTGTATATATAGGTATTATAGAAGATTATAGCACGCATAATAAAAATCGTTTCAGCACTTATAGATAAATATCATATTTCACAGGCCCGATGAAAATAGGGCCTATTTTCAATATTTTTTTGCGTTCAATGAGATGAGGAAGACATTGTGCTCATGTATTATCCTGATCATTTCAAATCAATCATTTTGTAATTCTCTTTCTGCACCAGAATTGATCATGTACACTGTTAAAAAAGGCTTGGGAGTTTTTTAATAAGCTCTGGCAAGCCACGAATGCCATTTTTACTCGCGAGCCAAATAGACTATT
>JAYMFX010115661.1:0-12713 GCA_036784945.1 Monocelis spectator | reverse complement strand
GAGGAGTTTAGTGCAATTTGGTGAGGATCTAAAAAGAAGCTACTGATAATGTGTTTGCTCTTCCATTAACAATGGAGGGGCGCTAGATTCCGATCTACATTGGATTTTTGCCGCAAATTATGTCTATTTATCATGATGAAATTGAAATAGAAGACATGGAATATGATTCTGAACTAGAAACTTATTTCTATCCCTGTCCATGTGGGGATAGATTTGAAATTACTAAAGTATGGATATTTAAAATAATTAAATAGGAAATATTTACTATTCTGTAATCAGCCTTCTGTAATTTGAGAATTATTTGATGTTTTTATTTACAAAATGTATGATTGATTAAGTTTTTACCCCACCTAACATTCATAAATATGTAATTAATTAATCAAATAATTCATAGCCAACACTTAAATATTCATCATTAATACAAATTGTTTATAGTTATAGTTAATAAAATTAAAAATTTGGTTGGTTGGGGTTAAGAATAGATGGTAAACAGTTCTATCATCACCCTGGGTTGATGCTTGTGAAGAGATTATGTAAAATAATATAAATTTACTTAAATATTCCTATATTAAAAAGATTAATATTGAGAAATTTCTAAAATTTCAGTTTTTGATCTATAGTTAGGAATATATATGCTGACAATTCTCCATTTTTAACATAAATTACTTCTAAGTTTCTAAACCTCATCAATTCCTTGATTTTATCATATTGGTCATATCAATTTGACAACAATTATATTCATTATTATCCTTGATTGATGTTGCGGCCCAAAATTATAAGGAGCCCTAAATGTTTTGACCTATCTTCTTAAATATGAAGCTGTAAGTACGCCTTCTTGAGATCCAAACCTGCCATTGTAGGTTGGCCCAATTAGGAACTTTTTTATGGTTCCCAACTAGTTGGAGTGTTCTAAACTATCCAACTAGTTGGGAACCAATAATTATTTATTGGTAAGAATTCAAAATTTTATGATATTTTCTAATTATTTAGTGCTATTTGTGCATCTATCATATCTAAAATGTCTCATTGCTTACTGATGATTTTAATTTTCCAGTAAAATACCTAGGATATTTCATCTTTTGTAGGCTTTATATAAATTTCTAACATTAATTTGCTGGTTTTGTATTTTTATTGTTATCACTTATTTTAACATCATCTATGTATCTATCCATTCTATACAGTATCTTTTCATTCCTGGTGTTAACTAACTGAAAATTGAACCATTGATCCTAAATATGATATGCAGGATGTTTGGGATAAATTTATCTGTATTTATTTTTAGGAAGAATTAGAAAATGGAGAGGATGAGGCAAGATGTCCCAGCTGTTCACTCATTGTAAAAGTTATTTATGACATGGTATGCTCAAACTTACTATTTATACTCTAATTGGAGGTTAGTTATTTTTATAATTTGAAATAATAAACAGTCAGATGCATTCAAGAATTGATGTTATACAGAGTGTCTAAAATGCAATGAACTTTTATAGATTATTTATTGGGCATTTCAAGCATAATATGTGTGTCTTACTATGTTTAATCACAGATGTCTCTTTAAATTATATTGGTAAGCTGGTAGATTGATGGACTGTGCTTTTTGAATGGACATTTGTTTATTGCAGAAAATCAGAGATCTAACTATAGCATATAGTTATTCTGACTCACCAGCTAATAACAACTTTTATGTGTTTTAGTAAAGTGATATAATCTATGTTGAAATGATAATTTCAGGATGAATTTATGAAGGAGGAGACTGTATGTGCAACTAATACTGTAAAATCTCTTGAAACTAACTGAAGTTATTCTAACAATCTGAAGATACTACTACTGTTAATGGTGTGCTAATCATTACTGAGAAAACTCCACAAATCGATAGCAAATGACATTGCTTTCGTCCATTTTGTCTTGGATATTGAGGATTTTCTTCTAGTATCCAAATCCGATGACCTTATATAAATAAATTATTCAGTACTTTATTGTTTTATAGTTATTCTTAGACTAATTTGTTTGTTTTAAGATTAATACTTAATGTTTAGTAAACATTTTATTTTTTAAATAATATAGTTTTATCATCTCACAACTAACTCAGTACCCCATAAATGACTGGCAAACTCTTGTCACAAGAAGATAGGAAATTGTAATGCGATGAGATAGATTTCGACTTATGTAAAATAATTTATGGTGCCCAATTCTATTTATTATATTGCTTTTTGTATAATTCGTCTTTCACTTTGCTGGGTATATTCCTGGGATTTATTCTCTGAATAATAAACCTTTATCCTGATTAAATAAACGTTTTTGTTTTTGATTACATTAGTAGCAAAAAATTAAAATCTCTATATGCAGTATGCTTAGCGAAATCAAAATACGTCTCCAAGTTAGTTGCTAACGACGCGTAAAAGTAGTTTCAATACAAGCTGACGGAGATAAAAACTTGAATGAAATAAACTATTTTACGAGTGATTTTAGTTCGGCATTACATTGCTTTACTTTTAATAGAAACCGTTTTATAATAATTTGTAGTTCCTTACAATTCCAATGAAAATTTCCGAAATAACTATAACTGGCTATAGAGAATACCTTCTATAAGAGTTTACAAAAGAACTACCAGTGACTCTCAAAGGTTGGACGTTTTAAATAAATCTTATAAATGACATTCACTAGCGAAAACAAAAAATGAGAATACAAGCTGATTTCAAATAACTTTTGAATAAAATAAAACTGTTTTACGAGTGATTTTAGTTCGGCATTAAATTGTTTTACTGTTAATAGAAACCGTTTTATAATAAATAATTTGTAGTTCCTTACAAAAGATTACCTATAATTATATAAACAAATGATAATTTAACTGCGAGTTAGAACGTTATGTCACATATCCAACTCGGATTGTGACTGTAGAGAAAAAGTATCACAATATAATGAGTAACATTTTCTGCTTTAATAAGGTATCTAGATTTTTAATTCCAGACAGGGTATTCCGATAGAAAGAAGAAATAGTAAATTCATAAATTTATACGTGTTATTAAAAGTAGCGAAATGTAGACAATATGATATAAACCAATATATAATCATGTACTAAAAATAATAAAATCATTAAAAATAAATTCTACAATAAAAACTTGTGTACATATAATGTCAAGGATTAAGGTTGAGCAAATATCTGTGTCATTTTCATTCATATATTGTTGGCCTGTGTGAATGTGGTTCAGAGAAAACTTATTCTATCAAAATATTAAACAAATAAGGGAATAGGTATATTAATAACAATATGATATATGTATAATCGTCGTATTAAAACATGTTTAAAAAATATTTATTCCTTATATAATTTACATGTTCTCATGAAATATGTATGACAAAATATGTGAATCAAGATCACGCATAAACAATCCCTACATCTAATACTGATCAAATGCTAAAATTGGCAAACAAAAGTATAATAAGAAATTCAATACGGTAATGAATTAATCCTTATATCTTGTAGCGACACAGATGATAAGTCGCAGTCGCTGGAAGGATTTTTATTTAAAATCATCTGGTCAAAAAAGTCTACAGATGAGTTACTATCCTCAAGTATATACGATGACAATGAGGGACTGGTTGAGTTCACCAAACTTCTCTGCTCCTGATGCTGCATATTGCCAACGAAAGGAGCACTTCTGAAAGAGCTTTGAGAAGGCGAAGAAGAGCCCGAAAAAGGTGTGGCTCTTGAATTATAAGAATTACTTCTCCATTGAGATGAATTGTTGTTAGGCAATTCCGCAGAAGTAACAGAGGCAGAATACGAAGTATTAGGTTGAGCTGGATTTGAATTAAAAGTTCTATAATTATGATTGTGATAATTTCCATTTACAGTTGATGAGCATGGCGTTAAAGAAGGTGGCACCGATGGCCACTGTTGTCGCCTCACTGTTAGATTCGGATTGTTGGGGATATTCTCTCCATGGTAGACGTTGTGTTGGTGATGTCCATAGTTTGAATTAGTCGCGTTATTAGGCATAAAATAATGCTGACTGCAATTGTGCTGAACATGAGGCGAATGGGACATGCAAGGCGTCTGATTACCTGACCACATCATGTTGGAGGAGGGGCATGGAGCGCAGCAAGACGGCTGTGCCTGCCAGGAAGATTGCATGCAGGAGCATCCCATTGTTGGAGGAGCTCCACTGCAGCGCTGGGTGCACATTTGCGAGGCACCATAAGGCGTGGAGGGAGTGCACTTGCCGGACATTTGACAGAATAAATTTGTCGGAGTCCTCACATCGAAAGTTGGAGGTGGCTTTTGATAGTAAGCAGTATCTCGATTGGACTGACTGCCATAATTCGGCATGGGATACTCCGCAGTTTGACTTTGATTTTGCTTAATGCTGTAATCATCAATTGGTGGATAGAATTGAGGTGGATAGAACTGATTGGATTGAGGGATTGTTGGTTGAGGTATGGATTTAACTGAACAGGAGCCGCTAAGTGAACTGACCCCACTGCTACTCTGTTGGGAACTTGTGGTGCTGGCGCTGGCTGTGTCTCTTGTCATTTGAGTACGACACCAATCAACTAAAAAATATTAGATTATTATTTATTTATCTATAGAAATCTAATCTTCCAGTTCATCCGTTAGTTATATGTATTATGTATCGCAAAGCAGATAACATACAATAGATATTGAAATTAAATTATAAAAATCATAGGTTCTTTTTTCGCTGAGTTCGATTTTTATAGACAGTATATAGCAAAGATACTAAATTGGACATAAACAGTAAGTGACGCATCTTGCCCCTAATCTAATATCTTTGCAGTATAGTATAGCTAATCCTTACATTTTCATGTAAGAATGTATTTTTGTCAAAGGATTGTAATTTTCATTTCAAATTTAATGGAAACTCACATGTCATATCCGTTTTAATTTGTGGTATATCTCTCTCGGGAGATCCTAAAAGAAAACATAGGTACAGATTATGATATTATTATTGTTTTGAATCCTATACAAAAATAATTTATAATAATTATACTACTATATAAGTAGCATTTAACAATATTGAATTCCTTATTTTTGAAAATAATATGGAAATTCTAGAAAGAAACATTTCTTACTCGTGACATCAATTTTCATATCGGCTATGTCATTCACGGGTTCTGAAAAGTAAAAACAAAATAATTATCTCACTTGAAGCACAATATTCATTATACGATACAAATTACGTCACGTCATAATCATACATATTAATTAGACTTACCAATTTTGTCCACTATCTCGTTTAATGATTTCAGCGGATAAGGATCGAGTAGAGACTTTTTGGGAGAAAACATGCTGGATGTGATGTTTGGTGAGGGATGGAGCAGTGCAGTGACGAGTCCACTTTCTTCCAACAACTTCAGACCATCTTCTTCGGAAATGAGTGGTGAATATTGGCTACCCTCATTGTGCAGTGTACTCTCAGTTAGAGGGCTAGCCACTCCGCCACTGTCACTGAAGGGGGAGGCCACAGTGGGAGAAAAAGAATCCATGCTTTGAACCGAGGGCTCGCTCCTGTAGCTTGTCTGAGCGGCTGGTTCAGTAGCAGAACCTGATGCTCTGTGACTATCGACTCTCCAACTGTCATTGTTCCGCCTCTTGTCTTCATACACCTGTTCGTATGATTATTTGAGAGAAATATTAATTAATTAACTAATACATAATTTGCTAAACGTCATTTTAAGCTACTGTATGACTAAAATGACTAACCTGCGCTCCATGAACAGTTTTCACGTGTTTTCTGAGGGAGCTGGGATCTGTGTATTTCTTTGTGCAACCTTGCACTTTGCACACATACGGTTTATCGTTGCTGTGAGTTCGATTCTGATGCTTAGCCCTGTCAGACGCATTGCTGAAGGCTTTATTGCAACCCGGCCACTCACAATGGTACGGTTTCTCTCCAGTGTGAGAGCGAAGGTGAGTTTTGAGATTCTCCAAGCGTGAATAGGACTTAGTGCAACCCTCGTACTAAAATCCATTACATTATTGTTAATATTACATTTCATAGTGTCTTGTAGTAACTGAGGAAACGGAGCGTTATAGATAAACTTCTGCTAAAATGTTCAAGTAAAATTATAGGAAACACTTACTGAGCACCTGTGCGGTTTCTCTCCCGTGTGTCTCCTCATGTGCACCACCAACATGTACTGAGCCTTGAAGGCTTTGCCATTTCTATTGCATTCTCTCCAGCAGCAAATATACTTTTTCTTTCCATTATTAACATGATCATTGTTAACGTGCTAAAATATTATTGAAAGCATTCAAATATTAGTTATTCAGTTCGATTCCCATACCTTTAAACGTTCATTCTAAAAGTTCTCTTTATGACTGGAACCGCTGGGTAGCAAACCCATAGTAGTCGGGGGTTTGAATCCCAGTTTGTTATGATTTTTAAGGATTTTAATTTCAATTTAATCTATATAGAATTTAGTTTATTTCTACATAGCTTTACCTTCACAAGATCCTGCTGATTCTCAAACTGTTTATTACAACCGGCCCAGTGACAATCAGTTTCAATGAAATTCAGGCCATCTTCATTTCCACCGTCAGCAAATGGTGTCGAGGAATCTGGTAAAATCATGCCACCACCACCACGAGAATTGGAAGAACAAGGTCCACCAGTGTCAGGAGAATAAATTGAGTCAGGATTAAAGGGAGCAACTGATGCTAAATCGAAATTCATTCCCACAGAGTGAGCGAAATCTCCGCGTTGTGAAGAAGAGGGCATACAAGAAGAAGCTGCGTTATGAAAGTCTGGTATATTCGTCTGATTGATGTAGTCGAGGAAAGAATTGGAACAATCCATTCTGATGGGACTTTCCGCGTATTCACCTGTCAATGAATGAAGGATTAATATGTTAGACTTGCGCAATTCTTATAGGACGACCCTCAAAATATGAATTAATACAATTAATTGAGAACGCTTTATAAATATACCATTATAAGACAAATAACAACCTGATAACATTCCTAGTGAATCCATTGATATTCATGGGTGGCTATATTTCCACCGACACAGACTACCATCGACACAGTTTACCATCGACACGGAATATTATCGACAGACCAAAATCCGATTACCACCGACACGTACTTCAACCGACATTCTCTTGGCAGTGTCTGGAATTCAGCCGACACTCATTTGTCAGAGAATACCACCGACACGTATTTCAATCGACAAATAAATTTTGGCAGACAGCGTACTTGCGAAATTTATTTTGTCGATTGAAATATGTACGTGTCGATGTAAATCCACTCTTTGACAAATGAGTGTCGGCTGAAGTACACATGACAGCCAAATAAAAAGTTATCTGTGTCGATTGGTTTTTGTGTCGGTGGTAATCCGTGTCGATGTAAGTACACTATTTGCCACATTTTGTTACTAAAATTAGCCTAACGTATTTCAATTGTCGGTTGAATTACGTGTCGGTGGAATTACACCCTCCCATATTCATTTGAAAAAGTTTAGTTAAATCCATAGAATAAATAATAATTTTAAATATAATATTTAGCTTGCGTTTTAATAATCTAATAAAATACATTTCAAGTTGCCTCTTCAGGTATTGACTATTTTATAAAATGTTTAAAAATGGGAAGTTACTTTGAAATTACCCTCATACATAATGCTATATTGTGTGTAAATTAATACTGAGATTTAAAGGATTTTCCTAAATAAAATCCATTAGGTACAACCATCACAAAATATTATGACCATATATATAGACCTAACATTTTAAGAATTGACATGATAATAGTGACATTCTAATTAAAATGAATTGCTAAATTGTATATTTGAGTTTAACATTAGACTATTAAGTTTAAGACATTTTTTCAATTTTCTCTTATAGATACTAAATTCTGATAGCTGAAATGTAAGGAATATCTCTTTTAATGTGACGAGGATATTTTGAATGTAAGATCTAAATAATATGATAGGGAATCAGTAATCAGTTGGATTTTTTTTAATGCTACATATAGATACAATATGGATACTGATTTGTTATCTCACCTGCACTCAAATGTGAATGAGATCCTCGACTGCTAGTTTTACCGGAAGTGTTCAACATGTGGAAGGCATTATCAGTTCTTCTTGCCACACTTCGAATGTCCATGTTGCTCATTGGGGAATGAGAATACAACCGTTTCGGCGCTCTTCTTTGTGGGTCCATCAGATGGACTGGAGCACCGTGAATATGAGGCCCCGCTGAGCCTGGTGGAGACGTCATATGACAACAAGGGTATTGATGAACATGTGGATGGGATAAAAATGGGTCTGCACTTCGATAACCACTACAAAAACAACGACGCATAGCACTATATTATGTTGGAATCACTGAGATAATATTTTAGTAATTTTAAGAGATAATTATCAACAGGGGAGTCGTTTTATGATTAAAAATTGGACTGTGTCTTGTTATATCTTTCCTATAATAATTTATTCAATCAGTTTAACCTGGTCGCTTTACAGGCGCAATGAAACTGTCTGACTTGAAGCATATTATCAACATGGATTGAATGAGTGTTCACTCGTTGGGTTGATGTCGACTTCCTTAACCATTTTAAATGACATCAATCAAAGCTGGCTCACAAACGGAAAGCTGACTGGCCTATACATGTTACCTGCATGTTTAGCATGCTTCAGAATGGAAACAGCATTCCTTAGATTTATTTTTCAATATATTTGCAATAATTTGATAGTGGGAGGCCACTTAAAACCTAATTCATTGCCTCTTATAATACACAAGCCGTGTGCTTAGATTGGATGAAATATCGTGTTAATGTTGTAAAATTGGTCCCTTATCAAAATCAATGTGGCCACTCTGTGATTCAATAACCAGCAAAAAAATTGTATTTAAAATGCACATTTGGTGATATTAATATATAATAAGGTCAACGTGACGATGTACAAATTTATTGACTTGAATTTCAATGAAATTTGAGAGAAACCCTAAAACTGAATCTGATTGATGCCAAAAATAATATTTCCTCCCTGATGAAAATAGCTACTATACTGCTGCATCAAAGCAAACATAACACATTTAAAATGTTATACTTTTTAGGTAAAGCAAATCCATTGATATTATGAATATTTTCCCCTCCTGAATTCATAAATTATAATAAAACAGGGTGTATCTCTTTATCTTTGAGAGGAGACACAGTATCCGATCTCTACGATTCTATCTACCTGTATAAATGAGAGGATGCAATCATTAATCATGGACGAACTATACTCTTAGAGGCGTCCATGCGCTAATAAGAATAACAACCAGCATGGGCCAATCTAGGAGTTTAATCTATAAGAGGGGACACCAAGGTACGACGCAAATTGTAGAATAAACGTACGAAATGAGTACATTACCATCGATAGTAAAAACGATTTTATTTAAAAGTACCTATATTATTTGAATTAATTATTTATGAAACGATCAAAATACATAGATGTATAATAACAGTTATAGAAAGAAACTTTAATTGTCAGAAAAAATATCAAGAAGGGACGCATCAAATCAAAGCATCAATCATCATTATTTGATTTCAAATATGGCGCTTACGAAATTTTAAAAATTAATTAAAATAAACTTTTATACAAGACTCAAAAGAACTTGTTTTTGTGCTAAAATTATTTTAGAGGGGCGCATAGATAATTTTCCTTTGATTTCGATGATTTTCAATGATTTTCAATGGTATGTCTATGGGTATGAAATTTTCGCGAAGCCATATAGAAATCGGACTGACTTTTCGTCTTTTTTGGCAGAAAATATTTAGTCTGCATTTCTATGATGAACTTATCAATTTCCTGTTAACATTAAACCCAAGAGACATTGGGTGAAAGGTTTTCTGCAAACAAGATATCATATCACCATATTATCTTTGTTGTTGATGATCTTTGACTGCCGCTATCCTGACAATTTACAGTGAGGACAATCCATTTAATATTGAAGAGAAACTGATTTTAAATTGTCAATCTTGATGTTATTAAATGCTTTTATTCAGAAATTAAAACAAAAATTATGCATTGATAATAATTGGCTGGAGAGATTGCAATAAAGTTGTTTTGAAAAGCAAGTTTGAGAAATTTAAAATTAATATTACCTTCCAGGTGACCAGTGGCTTCCGGAGAAGTTCCCTCCTTGATTTTGAAATGAAGAACAGAAATCCATTGTTAGAGGAGATCTCACTGAAAAGAATTCAAATACATACATACATATATTTAAGTATATAAGTATATAAATCTCATTAGATATCTCTGATATTAGATATCGGCATCTCTGATTAATCAGAGGTGCCGAAAAGATATTAACAAAAACAATGGAAAGTATATTAGAAAATGCCTCTATGGAAAATGCAACATTATTATCATAGTACAACAACCTCTGTGAGTTCAACATTGAATGACGGACTATAAATCTACTCATTTTTTATCATGAATGTCTGA
The DNA here is from genome assembly GCA_036784945.1 of Monocelis spectator. Classification (NCBI taxonomy): domain Eukaryota; kingdom Metazoa; phylum Platyhelminthes; order Proseriata; family Monocelididae; genus Monocelis; species Monocelis spectator. The sequence goes on along the minus strand of JAYMFX010115661.1, from coordinate 2,268 downwards.
ATAAATCATGGTATTACTCTGCTTATGACTCTGCTCTTTGTGTTTTCAGTCTGTCTGTCTATGTGACTGCAGATTATACTCAACTTGGAATGTGGGAGGAAAGGCTCAATATTAATAATGAGGGTGAACTTTTATTTCTGCCTGTATCTACCGAATTCAGCGATAAGAGGTTGCCCTCACAGCTGTGTAATGTGTCACCACTCATGTGACTTGACATCAAGAAGAGAGGCTATCCTCTATCATGCCTCTATCTATGAGGCTATCTCGTATTTCCTTTCTATTAACTCAATGATAATCTCTGGATTGTATCCGCTATATTTCTGTCAATCAAACAATGAGAACAATCACTAAAGATCATGACAGACAGATCTAGACAGACAGTCTATTGTCTGACCCATGTCTGACCTGTCAAAATGATAATCACAAAACTAAACATAGTACCACTCGAAACTAAGTATTCCTGATATTAATTGTTGTAAAAAATAAAAATCAGACCACCCATTTTTTTTTGGGGGGGGGGATAATGTTTAGAGGGCAAATTATTGGTGTCCTTGGATCAAACATTTCTCTAGTTATTAAACAAAATATTTATAATAACTTGGTCACAGTTAATTCTTGACCCAAACAGACTCTTGCTGAGAGATAAAGACTATATCTATGAATTCTTTGTAATCCAATATCTATTGTTGTTTGCTTAGAGGTTGTTCGATTACTATACTGTGTCAAAATATATTATTATTAAGACATATTATAGGCATTAACGTAGCCAACCAAAAATGATTCCTTATAAGAAAGTATGTAAACATCGAATGAGGTGGAATTGAAGGCTCAGACATCATGGCTTTATTTTTATTAGCATAATTCTCTACATAATGTAGATATTATGTATATCATTGAATCACATAATAAATGTTCCTTAATTGTCAAAGAAAAGGAATAACTATGTATCAATTTATCATCACTATATACTGGCGTGATAGTTGACAAAACTTTGTGCTGATCACAAGGTTTGGACAGAACTATATCGAACACATTGGCTGGAGGACTGACAGAATAAATAAAGAGCAAATTGATACTGTTAGTATATTTATTTGTTCATTGTCACAATCATGGGGCTATTCATAAATAGTAGGTCTAACATTTCGTATTGTAATTTTCTTTGCTTATTTTAACAGGTTTCCATGTGAGAATGCTTGAATTGATAAAATCAACAATCACTATAATTTATTATAACAAATGATGGTATTAATAAATATTTTCCCTATGTCTAACATTTTGCCAGTTTTCAATCAGATTATTTATTGCAGAAAAAGAAAAACATTTTTAAATGATCTTTTAAAATTTCTAACAAAGAAAGAAAACAATTGATGTCGACTTCAATTCTTACTTACCCTTTCTGTCTGATATATTATATAGATATAAATGACAATAGAAAATAGGGGATATTATGTTAAGATCATCTTTCTCATGCGGAGCAAATATTTATTGAAACTTTTGTCGGTAAAAAGAGGAACGCAGGGCAGAGGAAAGCGGGGTGGTCTCTTGGACTTCTGGTACCTCTAAATTACTGTGTTCCACTCGAGTGAATCTCAATAAAGAGATTATCAATGCAAATTATATAAAGAGAGAGAGAGAGAGAGATTAAGCCATAATTTGTTGATAATATACTGATGAGACACTCTCTGTTTATGAGATGGATTATATACATTGAGTCTATGATCATATAGGCCTTGACAACAACTATATTATGAGAATCACACAATAAAACTGTCTTACAATTAAGGATTATCTTCTTAGTGAAGAAATCTCATCATCCATCATCGGTTCAGTAAATTTAAATGACTTTTTTAGTGCTCATATGTTTTATTAGGTGTAATTTGTAATGATTAGATTGTCAATGTTGGCTTCAAAAATTATTTTTATGCCTACCATACTATGGCTTTTATACCTTTACTGAATATCGCGTCCTCGTTCTAGTGTTGAATGTCATCGCAATTAATTGGCCAATAGAATAACTTGATTAAACGAATTTTATACTCTTTAGAGCCGTTGGAAGTCTCGTACGATTCATTACTTTGAGAGCAACAGTAGCTCATTAATGGATCAAGTACAACACTGCTATCTCTATACCATAGAGATCAGTATACATATAGAGTAACGACTCTTGCTAGTAGATATTTGGATATCGACATGTTCCTACCAAGCGGCAGAAAATCCTATCTCCACCATTATAAATTGGTGAAGTTCAAGATGTCATAGTGATGACGA
>JAYMFX010115549.1:4813-25513 GCA_036784945.1 Monocelis spectator | reverse complement strand
CGCGTTGGTGGGCCAAAACCATCGATATGCGTTTCTGTATTTTAGAGAGTGAACTCTCTTGGTATTATTACTCTATGCTCAAGAGTGTCTGTCGTTTATGCGTTCAGCAAAGTCTAGATGTTAGATGCCCCTATTTGTATAACCAATATATTATCTATGTAAAACAGTCACATTTTAGCTTATACAAGACGTACACAATTGCAAATAGTAAGTAGGAAGCGAAGCAACGTTTTATAAATTAGTGTATTACTAGATAGAAGGGACGTCAAACATTAAAAATTAGTCTTTTAGATTTAAAGTTTAAATCTGTGCACATTGAAAATTATAGCTTAATTCAGGCGGTAGGAATTTATTCCACCAATAATTTCTCTGCGATACCATAATAATATTGATAATTAACATAATACATAAAATGATAAGTAATTATTATAGCATAAATTTTCTCTAAAGATTCAAAAATTGTTTGTAGTAGTATATTTGTAGATTGATAGGTTTGTGCGCTGATTTTGATCAGAGATAATTAATAAGAATGTTAATTAGTAGGCAAGATTAATCATTCAGCATGCTGTGTGTTAGAATTATGGTTAGAATCAATACCTTACACTGTCTCAACTGAGCGCACATAAAGGATGAAAGAAAACCAAGCAATATGAGATACTGAAATCAGCTTTAGTTGACAACACACATATCGATAGGGAATAGAGATATCACTCGCCGTCTTATTCCTTGTGATTTCGCTTTGTGGTTGGGTTTTATCATCTATCTCTCTGTCTCAGTGCTTTCACTACGCTGGAATAGTGTGACATCATCATAATCGATAATTTGATTGGCTCGCAGAATGTAAGAAGGAATTCCCTATCTTTAAACCAATAAGGCGCTCTCTTTCCTTCACTGTTGAATATAATTAATTAGACTGTATGCAACTCTAGCAAGGAATGCGTGGATCCAGTAGTGACGTCACCACTATGTTAGCGTGATTTCAGTCGGCGCTCCATTCTGTAGTATTATAGTGGCTAAATTTTCTACCTCTGTGAATGCCAATCAGCCAATCAAATCAAATTATTCCCATTTCACTTGAAAGCACACGTTTGATTATCACGAGAGAGAGAGAGAGACAGAGTGAGAGAAAGCAAAATTACAAGAAAACACGCAAGTGTGGTGATATCTCTTTTCCATATCGGAATCTGTGTCGTGTCGTGTAGATACCACGCACGCACGCAGGCAGGTACTGTGATTGCAGACTCGATAATTTAAATGATAAATATTAACACGATTTAACAGTGCGCTCAGTTGAAGCAGATTAATAAGCATGCAAATCAATCAATTATTGACTAACAACGTGAACAACAGCTACATAGCACATCTAATATCAATTCCTACTCTGTTGATTAAGGAGCAACCAATTTGATTGTCACCCCCCACATAACCAATCACATTCCTTCTCACACTGGCAGGCAGGCAGGCAGGCAGTCAGGCAGATAGGGAACAGACGAGCTGAGGTGGTCTTGTGTATGGACCAGGCGATGGCATGGCTTAATTAATGGCGTGGCCCGGCCTCCCAACACACTCACAATCAATTAATATTAGCGTGTGATCGGATTGGGACACAAGTGAGCACCAACAGCCAATCAAATAATTCCAAATTTACACGTAGTAGTAGTACATAAACGTAGAAATAGAGAAAAAGAAGGAACACACAAGAGAATACATCGATATATGTAGAAATCTCTTTGTGAGATATGAAATTATTATTATGAGATATGCAGTAACTATGCATAATGATATAAACATGAAAAAAAAATACAATTCTTCCAAGTAACTTCTCTTTATAGGTATTATAAAAGAAACTTTAAAAACAGAATCATAGCCGATAACAAATTATCCAACTTATATTTAGTAGTATGCAAAATGAAATGAAAGAAATAAAATAAAATACAATAAGAAAGATTGACAAAATTACGAGAAATGAGAAATGGACATTTTCATAAATCCATTTCGTATAATCGAACAGTAATTGCATGCCAATGTGAACACAACCAAAATTTATATAAAGTGATTGTGAAGAGACATTAGAATTAATAAACTTGCCTATAATTCTCTTACTTATATATATATTAGTATGATAAGCAAACATCTACAGATTATTGAATAGTTGCTGGTAGTATATGTAACTTGCATATAATAATAATACATCGCTAAAAACATTAAAGCAACTAAATAGTAGGCTCATCTATCCAGACTCATTCGTGTCAGTAATGCCATGTTAGATAAAAGCGAATACTAAGGTAGGCTACCGTTAGGTTTCTCCTATATATTAATACATTCTATTTTCTATGCGGTAGCAAACAAAATGAATTCCCTAATCAAACCTTAATTAAATTAATCGTAGAGTATAAGAGTAGAGTAGAGTAGAGTAGAGAAAGTAGAGCTTCTCCCATCGTGACTTAAATCTTAAACTTACCAAATTCGCCGAGTACGGTCTCAAAATGTTGTTTATCTGAGCGCCTCTCTGATGATCCATGATACCCTCCTGCCAAGAGGAGGCCTGACCCGCCGTGCCGGGTCTCAACTGCGCGCTAGTGAGATTGCTTCGCGCTCCCGGCATAGTGGACGAGCCTCCCCCACCACTACCACCACCACCACCACTACCACCATCAGTATAGTAATGCAAGGAATCCGTTGAGGCGGACTCCACCATACTATCAGCAGATACACCGCCTCCACCACCACACACTCCCAATTGTCCTGGACACAGAAAAAATAAAATGATTCAGAAGTTAATTTTGATATAGCAAACAGTCAAAATCGTCGTGTAACCAGGTGTGTTTGTAATCCCGTAATCCTGTAAACCCAAACCCAGTCAAAATCGTGTAACCAGGTGTGTTTGTAATCCCGTAATCCTGTAAACCCAAACCCAGTCAAAATCGTGTAACCAGGTGTGTTTGTAATCCTCCTGTAAACCCTGTATATAGTTTTTCATCAATCCCTTACTTACCAGGAATTCTGTGCTTTAAATGACACCGACTGCGAACATCTTCCGACACTGACACCAGAGCAGCCAGATAAGCTATGCTCTCGCATGTAACCTCATATTTGTCCCTGAATAAATAATCAATCAGACAATGAATTACAGATAAAAAGAGAAACTTATACTATGTTTATTGGACAAGCACGTCACAATCATCATCGACATGGTTAACATTTCGTTTTGACCTGACCTTTTCTCAGGCTTGGCGGTGATAGCCAGCAACATATTCAACACTCGCACAGTTCGACTGACAGTTTTAGGACTGGGATGTCGAAATCCTTTCAGCAAGTGACCGACAAGAGCGAAATTGAAATTATCTCTGAAACTCAGTCCAACCGCTTGATCTAATTGCTTATATTGGAGAATGAATTGGTCTCTGCACCGCATCATGATAGAAGCCAGACTCTAAAAATAGGAATTAGTCGAAACATCACCTTTTTATTTATTTATTTATTGATATGGAAAGTTAGTAAATGAGATATAAATAACATAAAATAACCCACAGTTTGATCAAACAGTCCGTGCTGATCCAAAGTGACCAAGTTTTGTTCTAGAAGAGCCAAACCAGCTGCATACAACGATACTTCATCCAACTGCAATACACCAAGCGCCACCCAGAAGAGATGCTGATGAATTTCAGAGTCAGTGGGCACCAAGGGTAGGAGACGAGTTAGACACATGATCACTGCCTCAATCAGAGACAACTCTGCATACCAGGTAAATTTTGATTGAAATGAATGAATGTTCAACTAGCTATATGATAAAAATAACTTATTTTAAAAAAAAATTCCTACCTGCATTACCACTGTCTGTCAATCTATTTCTCAGATCTTTGTCCATGCCCAATTCATTAGCATAGGAGCCAAGCGCCTTGCTCATAATTCTTAGCAGATGCTTGATGTCAGAGTCTGTCACACTCTTGCTGATACAGCCCAGCACAATAATAGCACGAGGTTGTAGCGCTGGGTTGTGCAGGTAGGCAAATCTAAACACAATAAGGACATACGACGGATTCCAAATTGCGTTGCAATCAACGTTGCGAGCAATACAGCTAATAGTGCTTTATCAAATATTTAAGTGTTACTTTGCTTACCTTCTCGCTAAATCAGTCCACTGATCGAGCCAATCTCCATAAGTGACGATATCCTTAATTATGAGGCCCATAATCTCCAATAGCGTGTCAGTCAAAAACTCCAATGAGCTCAGAGTAAGTCGCTCCTGGTCTTCCCCTCTAACCATTCCACCAGCCTGACCCACTGCATTCACACTGCCCATGTAATGGCCGCCACCTCCCGATGCCATCCCGCCAGTACCACTGGAGGACATGATACCGCCAGACATCATCGTGCTGGTGGACATACCACCCTGCCCTCCACCGCCACCACCCATATTACTCGAATGAGTCTGATAGGCACCGCCGCCGCCGCCACTGCCAGCGAGGTTAAGATTTTGGGAAGTGTTGGAATTATTCGCCGAGTTCGGGTGATTACCACCGGATCCATAACCGCACACATTACCCATCGTACTGTTGGTCATACTTGCTAAGTTTGAACCGGACGAAACTGTCACATTGACACCGGTAGAACCACCGCCCATCATCTGTCCAGACTGATTGAATGATGCGTTGCCTGGTGCATTCATGCTCGTGTTCACTCGGTTGGTGAATCTCGAGTGTCTGAACGCGCTGGCAGCGGCGCATTTCACATTCTTGATGCCGAACACGTGATAGAATTTGGGCAGAGTAAACTCAGCCAGTAATTGATGCAATTGTTGAACCGTCTTCTCTGTTAACGTAAATAATAGACGTATTATACACGATATGAATCTATCTATCTATCTATATAATTCAACGTGTGTCCGTGTGTGTGCCCTCTATGCACGCCCACACCGTTGGACCAATCACAGCCAAACTTGGCATGGTGGTTGGTTGTCACCCTGGGAAGGTTTTAGAGAAACATTCCAGAACATTTTGGACCCTCTGGAACATTCCGGGTCCGTGTGTGGTTCCAGAACATTCTAGAACTTTCCCTTTCCCTATATAAAGCCGGCCCCATCCAACTTTGGCTCAGTTTCCATTGACACACCAACAGAGTGTGATTTTGTCTTCCAACATCATTCCTGTGTCATCATGACACCCAAAAAGGTGCTGCTGCCCTTACTTTTTGTAAGGCATAAATTTATGCCCGGGCACCGCCAGCTATACATAATACATAATATGAATTCAGTTACTGACTATTAATTGTATCGTTTTGTCACCTGTTAAGTTTTTGACCATAGGACATGTGCACAAGGAATGCACGATATTGATGACGAAACCGTGCATCGAGGCTCGCAGACTAAGTGGCCCGGTGCACACGAGAAGTGTCGCGATGTGGAACAATTTGGGAAGATGACAGCATACTAAAATATCAGTCAATTAATTGAATTGTAGGGACAGAAAACTCATTTATCTTTAAATAAAAACAAGAATAGAGAGTGCTGACTGGCTCACCATCGAGACAATTATTGAATGATAGCATCAGCAAATACCGAAGAAGAGGTGCCAAATCAGTCCAGAGACTGTGCTGCTCCAGACAGTAAGATGGTGACGAGCACGTCTTTTCAATATACTAAAAGGATCAAATTAAAAAGGAGGTTTCAGGAAGAGTAAAAATCCGTGCTCATTAACCAGTCAGTGTAATTAGTATTCGAATTTGCGGTTCGACTGAAATGATGATTTCACATTAAAGATTCACCCAACTCACTCTACACAATCTCGAGATGACTTTCTTCGAAACTAATTGCACATTAGCTGCTGCAAGAGCGACTGACGTGTCAGCCATTACTTCCGCCTGTATACTACCCAGACCGCAATTGACGGAGCGCTTAATGAAGCTATCTAAAACCATGTCCAGTAATTCCGGCACCTTGCCAATATTGCCCCAGATTTTCGCTTGAATTGAAGGATACATTTCCTCTTCGTCGATTGTCATGGTGATCAATTTGTCAAGAATGAGATTCACCTGAAAACACAACTTTAATGTTTAATTATTACAAATATCTAACGCAGATATACTTACTATTACTATATATTAATAAATGCTAAATGAAAAATAATTTTTCTACTTTCTGTCGCTTATTGTCATCCGCTACTCGACAGAATCGAGTCAGATTTTTCAGCCACGGAGTCATATACTCCAGGCACAGGTGTTTCATTTCAATGCTGGAACTGCTAAACCCTTGGATGCACTCTTCCAGAAATTCTAAAGTGAGGTGCGGCTCAATTTGTGCCAACCTCTCGCTGATGCCGGCTATGAAGATGGTGTTGTTAGCGGGTATACACAGGCCATTCGTCTCCAATAGTTGACCCTCGATCTTTAGGTCAAATGTTTGAGTCAGAGCGCATAACAGATTGTAAGCGGCAGATCGAAGACTCGGATCTGCACTACCAAGGTTAAGCAACGCCTAAATTTATGTGGTACTTATCATTATCAACAAAGCAATACAATAGATTAAATTAGATAATAATTGTAAGAGCAAAGGTATAACAATTTTAATCTACAATATTTAACAGCGTTCCTGGTACGTCTCTCGGTCGAATCTTTGTGTGAACAGTAACTGTATCTGGCTGGGAGAGGGCCCATCTAGTTCTGATATGAATGATTGCTTGAACAATAGAGTCGCACATGTCATGGATGAATGAGAGAGGTCCAGTATCATTGGCGATAGTCAACGTGAATTGATTATCATCCACTAGACAAACCTAAAACAAATAGTGAAATACAGACAGACCAATAAATCGATTGATTAATTGATTGATTTAAAAACGTACCTCTTCAATTTCAGATGCATAATAAACGTCATTAAGGATGACAGAATGACCAAGAACTTTACTCTTCTCTGTAGAAGTCACTTGAATTGCATTTGTACCAACCTTGTAAAACAAAATGCATCATCAAAGTTTAATAATACTCATAATAGTAGCCAGGTTTAGGAACCTCTGATTTGAATGAAATTGTAAACGACTTACTTTTATGGCTACACGAGTGTCCTTGTGGGATAGTTTAAGCGCATTATTAAACACTTTTAGGTCCTCTTCTAGAGCCAGTGTTCCACCGGGCAATTTCTGTTGATCTTGGTCGATGTAATCATTAAGGCGAGAAGGATGATCAATAAAAATCAATTTTCGAGAATTCTGAAATTGATTTTTTGACAAATCAATATGTAGGTATAGAAATTAAAAAATAATACTTCATTTTGTGATGTGATTTGATTTGATTGTGACATACTTTGATTGAAGCCAATACTCTGTCATGCACTTTGGTGTATTCTCGAACCCAACTGTTGCAATTGTAGATATAAGCGGCTAGCAAGTGTTCCTGAAGTACAGGGCCCATGATGGACGCCCATTTTGTGAGTAGATCCGTCTAATTTATTAAGAAAATAATCGATTATTTTAATCTGAATGAAATAGTGTGACGTCAGGTGATGAGAATCTCTCTATGAGGAATTCCCTATCTCTAAACCAAGAAATACACTGTAGTAACTATAGCAACGAATGCAGTTATGACGTCACCACTTATAGTGGATTGATATATCGATTCCGCCCACGCACTTTATTGTTTATTGTGAAATTATTTGTGAAATTTATTATTACCTTAAATCGATTTTCCGCCGAGGTGTGAGTGAAATCCACAACTAACTCAAATGGTTTGTTTCTGTAGGCGTCTAACATCATCGACACTAAACAAATTATCAGTGGATAGTCTTCTTTCTGTTGTTCCTGAGGTCTGTATTCAGAAGAAGAAGAAGAAGAATAAATAGTTAATCTAAAAACTGTTCCATATATTATGCAGGATTTAAAAAACGCTCACTTGTATCTTCTGGCTATGAAATAAAATACTGGATTTCCCAAACGACTGGTTCCCGCTTGATAGAAAACGTTCAATGATTTGAGATGCTTGAATTCCTCGCTGTCTCTGAACTGATGCCCCTTGATAACCCAATCTTCCAATTTGTTGGAAGACACGTCCATACTGCTCCAACTGAAATACACCATTACAATATAAATACTCAAGTAGATCAAGTAAAGCATTTCTATAATAATATACAGAGAGAAGAAGAAGAGCAAGCCCTTACGACGTATCGATTGATTTGTGCTCGGGAGGGCCCAGGTGAGCCAACAGAGTGACCATTTTATCGAACGGACGTCTTCCAACAGCCTTGCGATCACTGAATAAAATTAAATGTTAAGAATATCTGCATATAAAACAATTAATTCCAAATGAAATGAAATACTGGAATAATGAAATAATAACGCACCGACTACTAGAGAGATAATCTCCAATTTTTTCCTGATTGTACCACAGCAATCTGTGCAGTGAATTTATGATGGAATCATTCATAAACGATACCGGAGGTGTAGTGACATCGATGCCACCGTTCATACCGGTGATTCCCGCCACCCGGGCTAGACTGGCGGACACAGCCATGCCACAACTCAGATCACTGGTAGACCTCTCCAGTCCGTGCGTGATACCGCGCTGGAGAGAGGTTTGTAATTCGTCCAACATGGAAGTCTCTGCTTCAGTACGGCCGCGGGAAACTTCCTACATGATGATGATGATGATGATGCAATATGAAGGGGGAAATTACTAAACTATGAAAATAAGAATAACGTACAATAAATAAGAGGTAAGAGGAAAGCGGTAAAAGGTAAAATGTAAGAGTAAGAGGTAAGGTAAAAGGTAAGAGCCAAGACTAAGATGTAAAAGGTAAAATTTAAGAGAAAGAAGTAAGGTAAAAGGTAAGACCCAAGACTAAGATGTAAAAGGTAAGAGGTAAGAGTAAGAGGTAAAAGGTAAGAACCAAGAGTAAGAGGTAAAAGGTAAGAGGTAAACGGTAAGGAGTAAGAGTAAGAGGTAAAAGGTAAAAAGTAAGAGGAAGAAGTAAAAGGTAAGACTCAAGACTAAGATGTAAAAGGTAAGAGGTAAGAGTAAGAGGTAAAAGGTAAGGTAAAAGGTTAAAGGTAAGAGCCAAGAGTAAGAGGTAAAAGGTAAGAGGTAAAAAAGAGGTAAAAGATAAAAAAAAAACGCTTACCTGAAAAAACTTTCTACACGAATCAAAATGCTTCTGTAGGAAATCATTAAACACTCGCATTTGAGGCTCCTTCGTGAATAGCAAATGGTTGGCAATGTTTTGCATCATCTTGCCCATTAGAGTGAGGCCCCGTTTCATTTTGAGATTCACTTCATGATCGAGCAGGCCACTTTCATAAGGGGCCACCACTGCGGGATTAATAAATCGAAGAAATATCACTGTGGATAAAACGGTGAGAATTTGGTCTGGAGTGCTTTGCTGGAATCTCTGTTGAATCACTTGATATAGGCAGTGACACAGACACCTCAGACGAGTAGGGAAACTAAAACAGGCAAGGAAAATTAGTATTCAATTAACAGAGAATTGAAATGGACGAGAATAGAAAAATAACATTCCATAGAAATAAGATCTAATACTCCCAGAAATAATATCTATGGGAATAAAAGATCTATTAGTCACAGATATTAAACGCACAGCTAGTTATTACCTTTCTACTGAGTTGACAATCTTATAGTAGAACAACTCAGTAACGTAGGTGAGATTCTTTTGATTCTCCTCAAGGGATTCACCCGCCTCCAATCGGGACGGATCAACCTCATACGAGATGCCCAGCTTTTGATCTCTCTGCGCCATTTCCCTCATGAGTGGAGAGAGCAAATTGAGAAGGTATTCAGTGCCCAGCTGTTTGAAACAGAAGGTCATTATCTTGCTAGAGAGACTGTTGCCACGGAACAAAGTCTGCATGCATTCAGCGACTTCCACCTGAATAATCAAGACGTGTTATCATATCATCAATACTCTATTTAGCGTTCTTTCATTGATCTTCTAATCAAGAGAACTTCTAATGACGAAACAATTACCTCTTTAGAAAACATATTCCACAACAATTGATAGAGCAGATTTTTAGAATCAAATAGCGTCACCAATACTCTAGCCAATTCATCCTAAAAATAAATCAATAATATCACAATAAACTCACAGAGTAATGATTATATGATTGAACTGGCATATTTCTATGGTGTATATTAAGATTGAATCACCCTACCATATTGTCAAACGGAACAACATGAGCTAGCGCCATAGCTATGGGAAGCTCTCCCTTATCACCAATCATGATGACAAGACCCACCAATCTCTCGTACCTCTCAGCCAGAGCAGTTTCAGCCAGAGTCTCAAATTCTGTGCCCTGTTGGAGGACTTTAGTGAGTACTTCCATGAATGCAGCGCGGGTTTGTGGATCTCGATGATATCCCAAACCTGACAACAATAGATTCAATAATCAAATGCAATTAATATCATATGATAGACAATTAATTATTTATTTATAAAGCGTCAATATCTACAAAACTATGTAATCAAGAATGCAATTAAGGTAGTAATAAACTATTTAGAAAAGTCCTAAAGACATGAGAATGACAATGAATTTACCATTAAACAAATAAACCAAATTGTAAAATGAAGCCAGCTACAAATCTCATTTAAAACATGCCGAAATTTAGTTATTTATTCCAAATAACTTACAACTATCGTTACCATTTACACTACTATTAAACCATTTAAGTAGTAGTTTCATTAGTTACATGAATTATTTTCAAAATACATAAAATGGTTTGAATCAAAAATAAAATACACATATTACCCCCCCCCCCCCCCGGATTTGTCTGCCAATTCTAATAGAGTACATCCTAAAGAGATAAATAAAATCCACTTGTTTGCCAAATACTTTAGTCTATGGGGCAGCTATTCAAAAACAAAATGGCGGCTAAAATTTGTGTTTATCTTGAATATCTCAAAAATGATAAACATTTTCTATATTTAAATATGCATTTATAAAATGTGTAAAACATTATTTTACTTATTTTAGGAACGTTTCATCTAAATCAGAGCAAAAAAATGCATTATTTGGAAAATATTTCTTTAACTGTCCAATAACTATGAATTTTGAAAATTTATCGCTTATCAAAAAATTAGAATTTCTGTTTAAGATAATAATAATCATAAAAATTCACATAGAATTGAATTTCACTGGAATCCTACGTATCTATATTATAGTACGGATTATTAGCTTCATTGATTGAATATCTAATCTTCACATCCAATCTAACATAAATATAGGATCGAACAACACCATGAAATGGAAGAGTAATAGAGAGCGAGAGAGAGAGAGAAAAGGTTGCATGATAATGTTAAAACTATGAATGACTGGAGTGATAAACTTTCAATGAAAATGCCATGATTGATGTTCAGAGATGTTGAAAGTTAAATATTTAGCGTTGTAGATATAAATTAAGTGCTCTCTAATTCAGTGTGACACCTGTATGAATGGAGGGATTGGCTCGGCAGCGAACAAACTTAGAGTAGACTCAAATCATTAGCGATACAGAATTTCATCGATTTTAACACTAACGGATAAATGATTGATAAATATCATCAGCATCAAATAAATAAATAATCAAAATAATATTCAGGTTTTGAAGAGTATACCTACATATATTATTATCAACTTGTATTTTTCTCTTTAATAAATGTGTACGCAGTTGGCTTGGGCATGCAATACTGCGCAAAGTTATTTGTGCAAGTACAAAGTGATTACACGCTCATGCAAAAATGAGTAAATTAACGGTACAAGTCAGCTTGTGCAAACCTGAATGAATAACTCATAGAGATGGGACACACTATTTTTATTTCACAGAGAGAAGACGAAAAGAAAGTCCGATCTCTATGGAATGGAATAACTGGCACAAGCAATAACAGTTTGCGCAAACAGCGTTCCCACCTTCAAACTGAATTTTGCGCCAGCATCAGTTAAATTTTCAGTCACCGCCTGAGTCATTTTAGTCAAGCCCAATTTCCAGGCTTGCTACTATTGCATGAGCGTGTAAACCCTTTAAACCTTTAGATATGAATATTTATGGATAGTGGACTAACTTAGTGGACAATTTAGAAAAATGGCATTCCCTCTATTCAGTTAAAACGAAATAGGACAATAGAAGAAGTCAAATATTATATTTATAAACAAAACATAATCACAGATGAGACAGCTTGTATATTTATTATCAATATTTTGATTTTCTAGCGTGTATTAAAGGTTGATCAATATTATCATATTGGCTGATCCGAAGGCTGATCTTACTTAGTAGGTACAATTTGGAGTACAATTTGTTTTTAAAGATTATCGAGCATAGAATTATCATGACGGAGACTGAACAAATGCTGAGTAAGTCATCCATTAACAATTCTTTTACAAAATGATGAGAATCGTATTACCTACTTGTAATTTTATCGTCACTTAACTGAAACAGGAGTGATGTAACAACCCAAAGCAATCTATATGCGTACACCACTTTAATTTCATTAAGATTCATCAAAATATTGATTTATTTTGATGAAATGGATTCTGAGTAATCAAATAATTTATGCAAAAAGGGTCTAATGACTAAATCTAATGATTATACTAATTATAAAGACTGATCGATAGAATCAATTGAAAATCAGGATGAGTGATTAGCTGTTAGAGAGAATTATTATTAATAATGATGAGATGATGATGCAGATGATGACACCTCGATTAAAAGTAAATGAATTATCAAATCTTTAAAATCAGAGGAAAATACAGCAAAACAATCTCCGATTATAGCAGCGAGAATTAGCTAAGCAAATTGGTTAAATTTTATTATTCACTGCAGTGCTTGCTTGCTCTAGACTAAAATAGACCGCAAATTACCGCAAACTTTTTCTTCAAATTGAATCCGACGCTTATGCTGAAGACGCACTTTCCCACTTTTTGTCTGATACAGAGAAGTGGATTGACGGTGCTGTTGCTGCTGCGCTTCATTCGACGCCAACTCTCTGAGTAAGACACTGCTGACGCTGCGACTGACGCCCGATGCTCGGGCCATCAACAAACTACTCGTATTCGAGATGGATTGTAAACCAGAGGCGCTGGCTCGCCTTAAAGCCTTTAGTGAGGAAGTGGGCGATGGAGGAGGAGGAAGATGATGAGGGTTTTCACAAATGTCACCCTCACTACTGATGATGGACAATTCGGGTAACAAGTTGGATTGAGTGGGGGACGATTTTAAAGTAAATTTAACGGGAGCGGAAGAATGAATTGAACATTCATCAACAGTATCAATAAAATTTCCGGAAGTGCACTCCGGTTCAGTAGCTGCACCGGATGGAGAATTATTTTCAACGATTACAGGAACGGTATAGCTAAATTCTCCTAAATACAGCGAGAGAAAATAGAAGATTGATTAATAGTTTGTTAATTAATGGAAACAACCAGTGCAGTCCGAATGTGAATCTCAGACATTAAAGTTCTAAACTATCAAAAATTGAAACAACTGTAATCCAGTAAATTAACATCAAGACTATTTGTGGGGTTGTTCAGCTCTTTGGATTCCGAAACAGTGTGTTTAAGAAAATCAAGCAAGTCCCCTGGATTTTGTAAAAATTCCCCGAACTATTTGATAAAAAGATAAATAAGCAAATTATCGGAGTTCATATTATATAGGAGGGTCTTCTTTTTAGGGGCCCTCCTTCTTGTATATTCCGTATTTAGCATCCGTATCCGATTATATCTTCGTGAGTTGCTTCTGTTGCTCAAATTAGGGAAGAGTAGATAATTGGAAATTGTGATTGAAGATAGTGAAAGTAAACAAATGCATACAGATGATAAATCAAACCGCAATAACAACAAAACAACAACAATAACAACAACAATAATAATAATGAAATAGCAGTGCATACCAATGGCGTGCATCAATCCAGAATCAATATTGGCATTCAGTAAATTTGACATCGCTTGTACAGTTACATTACGAAGTGCGGTGGTGTTTCGCTTCACTTCAGCACGCATGTCTCGATCCTCTGCACAATCGTTCAACAAATTCATGAATAGTGTGAAATATCTGAAATAGAAACACACAGTTTTCCCAAACTATTAAGAACCATTAGTTTGCAATGAATATCGAACTTGAATTCTTGAATTATAAAAGTGAACTCATGTTATCTAGAAAATATATTCCTTATGAATTCAAAATTATGCCAGCAGCCCGGCTAGCTCAGTCGGTAGAGCATGAGACTCTTAATCTCAGGGTCGTGGGTTCGAGCCCCACGTTGGGCGCAGTTTTTTAATAAAATAAAAAATTTCATAATCTTTTTACTTGGCAAATATTGTCGACTTTGCATCCATCAAGTCACCTCTGTCAGATTCTTCCGGTTGTAAAGGTAGGCCTTCTAATAGAGCAGCAACAGCTTCCATGCACGCTCTGTCTAGATCACGTGTTGCACCTTCAGCTTGGGTACTTTGTGCTAAATTCAAATGATGACTACTGCCCATAATCCAATCGCACAAATAATCGACTAATTTGTTTCGAAATCGCATTTCTTGACGGAAAGTTAAATCGTCTCTTCTTGACATCATTTTCTGCACCAATTGACAAACTTTAATTTTAACTTGAATAGTGTGCACACACTCCAGATGACGAACATACCTATAATACATATTAAAAATTCGAATTAATGAAATAAATAATCATTACCGATTATTTATAGTTAGTTAATAAAATGTCAAGAAATATTTTTTTTGAGAGAGAAAATTATCATCTCCAAAAAATTAATATTAACTCACTACTTATAGTAGTATATTGAAAATGGCGAGTTATTAATATGACCTCACCTGACGATGTTGACCATCAATGTTTCGATGCTCACAGCTCCTAGGTGTTCATTAGGACGATCAGATTTGGCGCTCTTCTCGAGAATATTTCGCATAATGAAAATGATATTCTCCACTAGTAGAGTATTGACATCGCTCACAGTGACCTGCTGCAATCCCTGGCCAGAAAAGCAACGCTCCATGCACAATCGCAATTGATCAAACAGAATGGGATAGATCAGTGGATTTAATTGTTGTCCGGCCAATTCTTTTACGTGTTTTTGAATTTGATGACCGAATTTTTCGTGTTGGCAGGTTAATAGGCCTAAAAGCTGGCTGATAAATCTAAAATTAACAATTTATTCGAAATGACCGCTCCGCTATTTAAATATCCACGAGGATGAAGTAGAATCCAGTGATGTGATGACGAAATCTCAGCTGATGCTAATGTTGTGAGTTGACTCTCTGATACAAATTGACCCATAACCTGGTGACAATAGGTCAGATTTTTTATATATCTGCAATGTAATTTTACCAAATACAATTTGATTTTATGTAATTTTATTTATTAGTATATGTATGAATCGCCAAGATAAAAATGAATGTGGATAATGTCTAATAAAATGTTCATTTTCAATAATAAATCGCTCCTGCTATCTAAACCTTAAAGTATTGTGCTTTTATGTAATTGATTCGTATACACAAAAGCAAGGTACGTCACTAAAGTGGAAGGAATTGGCTTCCCTGCAGTTCCCAAATTAATTAATCATTTATTAAAAAGTCTATTCGAGTGGAAATCCAACGGATATGTATCTCACATCAAACATATAGGCTAGCTGCCACATTGCATAATGAAATATTCTCCTTATAAAAGAATTGAGAATTTAAGAATGATGATGATCTATCATTGATATTTCAATTTTTGTTTATGCCAGTAATCATCATTGAATGATAACTTTTAGCGAATGTTTAATAATAAAGGTTAATAAGAGTTTATTTTCTTTATATAGTGGTTATTGGTGAATGCAAATAAAATGATCAAAATTCTAGTGAATAAATCTATACTATATAAATAAGTCAGTGTTATAATATCAGCAATACATATCAAAAGTGAAGAGAGGTAATAAGAGAGAGCAAATAAATAAAACTCAGTAGGTACTAAATTCTTCAGTATAAATTTATTAGAAACGATTTTGAAACACCCTCTCTATTGAAATCCGATTGTTGTTGAAGAGGGAGAGAAACAAGCAGGACGAGCGCATGCAAGATCGAATTATGCATTAATTGGAATTGTTCTACATGGTAAAGTAAATTATCAAAATGCTTAATGAGAATTATCAACCACTGATATGAGTATAGGTAAACCGAGACACAACCATAAAGACACGATTCTTAGATTATATAAATGTGAAGCAAAAGACACATCAATATATTATAGAAAAGAGCTCTTTAAAAAAAAATTTATTTCATTCTATTTATATTGATTTGAGACAACAGATTTGGAGAAGCAAACAAAAAGGGTTTAAAAGCCGAGCATAACACTACAATTAAAACAGCCGAATCCCCATATATAGTGTAACTAGAGATAATACATATTCTTATTAAGACTTTCAACTATCCTCAAAGATATAACTCGATCAAAAGACTTGTCCCATTTCCTATAATTTGAGACATTATTTCTATATTCCCGAGCTTCCAAGATTTGTTCCATAAACCGTGACATAAAAAAAAACTCAATGCCTCTAGCAGCATAATATATAAAGTTCTAGCAAAGTTTCCATATTCTATCATCAATCTTTTCATAATATATTATAGGCTGACTGACTTTATCTAAATCTAATTCTGCCCATTCAATTAATTAATTTATATCGATTATTGAATCAATATCGATTTGGTAAAAAAGTAAACAGGGGTTTTTAAAAAGCGTAGCATTACAAATACTTAAAAACAATTTAATTCTTCAACTATAAGTAAGAGTAATAATATTATTAATATTAATATTAATAAGGCGAGAATGTAAACAAATAAACTGAAAGTCAGAGCTGATTAATAATAATCTCAAATGTCAAGTGAAAGCAATCAGAATATGAAATAATTAGCTGGCGGGATTCAGCTTTTGTTCAATTAAGATTAACAAAAAATATTTAGTTTGAGCAGGGTATTTGAGCATTAACACGAATTGATTAACAACATATTGTTCAATGGATTTCTAGAAAATAGTAATACATCTCAAATATTCAATATCCTTTCAATTTAAATAGAGAATTAAATGGTAATCGTACTATTAGTCAGAATATGGAAATTCAAGATCCTAAGAAATCAATTCGAAATGGATGAGTAGAAATCAGAAACATTCAGAAAATAGCTCCCATTTCTCTCGAATTGTTAATAGTTTTATAAGGAAATATTAATGGCGATATTATATCATATGTAAATACGTAGATTCAAAGAAGATTACATAGACATCAGCATGGATAATAAGGGAAGGGGGAATCTGGATCAAACAAAGAACTTTTGTGTGATGACTCGCCCCCCCCCCCCTCCCAACCTGGACGAAAATGTTTGGAACGGTTGGAAAATCCAAATTTTGGGGACGAAGGAGTGATCGGACAGTATTTTAACCATGAAATTCGAACTCAGGGTGCCATTTTACATCAGAATCCATGGTTAAAATACTGTCCGATAACTCCTTCATCCGAGTTTCCAACTGTTCCAAAATATTTCCGTCCGGGGGGGGGGGGGCAGTCATCACACAAAAAGTTCTTTGTTTGATCCAGATAATACCCCCTGCCCCTAATACTAATTTCCATCCCGGCGTGACTCATATAATAAATACGCTAATCTCATGAAATAAATAAATAAAAAGCGATAAATAAACGCTATAAAACTAGAATACTATAAAATTAATAAAGGAATATTTGGTAAAGATAAGGTGAAATTATAGTTCAACAGAGAGCAGAAATTCATCCAAAAGTGATGCAAAACAAGCGAACAATGCTCAGCAGGAAAACACTACCACTAGCAAGTGTAGGGGGGGGGGGTGGGGATGGGGGACACTAGTCTCTTGGTGCTTACTCAATCATTTTAGCCAGGCCAGTGGACTCGCAGGCAAAATTATTCGCCAATAATGCACTGTCCAGACAAACCGGCCCGGGCACAGAACAGGGACGTCGCTTACGATGCTGACGCTTCAATTGGCGCTGATTTGAGGAGAATAATGATTGGGACTGTTGTTGGTCAACATTACTACGAACTAAATTGGACGTCGAACAAAACCGTTGACCAGAGAAGAGATTAGTGGAACTGCCAGTGACACTGCTGACTACGGACAGTGGTGAAAGAGCTACACTTTGAAGATAACGACGCAAATGATGCTTTGACGAAGAGGCGCTATTGCGCGCAGGCACTGATGAGGAGGAATATTTTGGGTCGACTCGATTTAGGCCAGTGAAAGAGAGAGAGGGTACAGTGGAAAGATTAGTAGACGCACAGTTATTACCACTAGTGCGGGAAAGTTCAGCTAATGCAAGTTCATCTTGAGTGCAAATACTAAGCGCCCTCATACGCTCCACCTCCTCAAATTCACGCTGCATTTTAATTGAAGAGCCTCCATAGGAGGCGGATAGATCTACGGACTTATTAAGGGATGACTCTTCGTGCCAAATTAAAGGGACAGTGTCAGACGCCGTGCTCGATTGAAAGATCTCCGGTGAATGCGGAAAGCTTGATGATGAATTGTCACTGGGTCTGAACACATAATACCGAAAGACAAAATATTTCATTTAATAACAATTAACAATACAACGTTGAGATAATTAATAATAAAACAGCCAACTATAACTTAACTACAACTACTAATACACTACTAATTATAGTAATAATAATCGAACGAACTCACGATGAATTGGGACAATAGTGATCACTGTTGCCGGTAATATTAGCTGCAGGTGCCATGGACACTTTCCTGTTAACGGAGGAAGGGTGGGATGGTGGAGTGATGGTGGATCCAGAAGTGGACGAGACATTCGTTTGCGGAGAATGACTAGTGGGCGAGCCGGAGGAAAAGTTTGGCATACTACCTTGATTCAGCATGTGCGTCGCTGAAGGTGAAGATGGCGAAATGTTTACAACCGTATTGCCACCCCCTGATGAATAAATAGCGATGCGATCAATTTGTTTAATTAGGTAATAGCTGCATCTCTATCTATAAAACCATTTAAATGAACAGTAGGAGCTTGTGGGAAAAGGACTCGAGCAGATTCACATTCAGTCTCAGCCTTAAGATACGGAAGGGCATTACATATGTATGTATTTCAAAGCTCACCAGTTTGACCAAGATAGGGCATATCCAAAATAGTATTCACAGTTGAGGTAGAGTGTATGCTGGAGCTTGCAGTGGACAGACCACTAATTGAATGCGCGGGGCTCAGTCTGGACACGGTTGTGTTACCACCGCTAGTCGAGAGAGAGGAATAGCTCTGGCCACCGGGTGCATTATTACTCGGAGTTGATGCGTAGTAAATTACTGGAGAGGGCGAGTAGCGCAGGACTACCGACCCCAGGGAGCAAAGGAATCCCGTCATGTTGGCCCACTCATTGAGGGCATCTTCTAATTCATGATCTGTCGTCTGATGACTGGCCCGTCTCTTAACAGTATAGCGATTGCTTTGATCTATGCTGGTATCCTCCGCCTTGTATTTGGGATAATGGGTGAGATAT
Source organism: Monocelis spectator (assembly GCA_036784945.1). Taxonomy (NCBI): domain Eukaryota; kingdom Metazoa; phylum Platyhelminthes; order Proseriata; family Monocelididae; genus Monocelis; species Monocelis spectator. Next base: position 6,026 of record JAYMFX010115549.1, on the reverse strand, counting down.
TTTGTACTCCGTTGCCAAGCCATGAATGTGTGTTCCCAGGCCTGTAAATAAAACGACATGACAGAAGTGAAAGTGATTTGGACATTTTTTTCAATTGAATTATTCAATTTCTAACGGACAGAAGATTTATCCCATTTACCTGTTTGTTGCCTTGTGTCGGGTGATTGATTTTTCTCAATAGAGCCATGATGTGTTTCTGCAAGTGTGCTCGTCCAGTCGTCATGATTGTCTGACTAGACTCGGCAATTTCCATGTAAACATTATATGGAATGATGTCTTGCACCTTAGAGTCATCATAGAAGCTCCACAGCTCTGCCTCTTCGCAGAGCAGTTTAAAGCAGGACATGCTAGTGAGCACGGCGTCAATATCTAGAGACCAAAGATAAGTGAAGAACACGGTTTCCAGTTTTACCAAAGCCATGCTATTCATCTTGGGATTACCGCCAACGGTTGGTGTGTCACGATGCCGCTGTAGAAAGTTTACACGACAGATCAGAATTTCGCGAAGCCATTTTAGCACTTCGCACGAATTGGGAATGTTGCGAGTGATGAGTTTTTGCGCAATACTGTATAGAATTTGAGAGCTGAAATAGAAGAGATACACAAGTCAACTGGATATCAGAAAACACTTAATATCAAGGCATTTCTAAACTTCTTCAGGCTGAGAACATGTCATTATTGTCAATCCTTAGTACTTAATGGTAAAATTTCAATTACTCTACCTGATATCCCAAAATGCTTGCACTGGTGCATCAGGATTCCATAATTGAATATTTTCTGGCTGATGCAAGCAGAGTAGGGCGTCCATACTTTCCTGCGCCACTTCGTACATGAAGTTTTGTTGCATCATCGTTTGTAAGCCATTCATCAAATCGAAAGTGCTACGCTGTGAGTCAGATCCAGGTTTACCAGGTGGATTCTAAAATCAACATACAGCGGGTTTTAATTTTATCTAACAACTCCGATTCACATTTTACCCTTAGATGGATTATTGGAATTAGAAACAAGAAAGAAAATGAGTTTCTCCGTCATTAATTACCAATATTTTTGGTTCTTCATAGCCTGCACATGACCAATATCTTTGGTTCTTCATAGCCTGTACATGACCAATATCTTTGGTTCTTAATAACGTGTAGATGACCAATATCTTTGGTTCTTAATAACGTGTAGATGACCAATATCTTTGGTTCTTCATAGCCTGTACATGACCAAT
>JAYMFX010115438.1:0-12714 GCA_036784945.1 Monocelis spectator | reverse complement strand
TGATAATCGAGAATGTCAATGAATTGAATATCAATGCATGAAATGTTTCTAATACAGGCCTTTTATTCCATTGAAATTTTCAGTAAATTTCTATAGAATATGCCTGGGCAATATCAAGAATTATTAGTCATCGATAGAAATGTAACGATGGCAGTAACCCTGAAACGTTTCATGATGAATAAATTATAACTAATTGAATTTACTTGTCTGGCGGCGGCTTCTCTGGCTCGTCGTTTCCAATCAGCGATACTCTGCGATATGAGAACATCCCCAATCAATAAGTCACACACATACATCCGCTTCAGGGCTGATTCACCCTGTATGCAATCCATTGCTGGCAGCTCGGAGTCATTGTCGACACCGTCACCTTCCGCAACAGTAGAAGCGCCCAAATAAAAGGCTCTTTCTTTAGGGGGCATTTTCCCAATCCTAGTATACAGATAGAGGACTGGTAGACCAATACCACTTTGCACAATCTCTCTAAGAGCAGTTGTGTAATTTACTGTATGCCGGAGTTTAGGATCTTGCTCGCGGATTGCCAATTCCCTTGCCTTTCCACGAAGACGCATCTATAAACATCATAGTACAGTATTTATTACCACAAATGTTAAAGTCTAACATTGTGTAAATTTGATTGAAGAAACCAAATATAAATTTAAAAAGTAGATCAAATTTAACGACAAAATTAATAACAGACTATTCAATCATAATATTTTATTACCTGTAGGGTACAAATCATGCTTTGCTTTGGATAGAAAACATTTGGGGGAGGCTGCGGTGGTAAATTCCAAGGTTCCGCAATTTCATCCACATCTCGAACCCTCATGGAAACAAATTCTTTACTCGGAGGTTTAGGCGTATCGGTCATAACATCGATTGATCTGGAAGGTGGTCGTTCTAAAGTGGTATCGGAAGATTTCATACTTAATATGTCACTGTCTTCATTTTCATTCAACTTCTTCGGAGCAGGCGGTTCAACTTTCTCCGGGGTCTCATCTTCATGACTGCTAAATATTCCGTAATGGCCATAACGAAGAAGCGGACCCCATGGACCAATAAACGACCGAGGCGTTCTAGTAGTTGCTAGCCTAGGAAAAGATGGCGTTTTTAGAGGGGGTGGAGGTGGCATTAAACGCTGTCTCACAACAACAGTCGGTATAGAGATGAAGACGGGAGAAGGAATCGTTGGCATAGGGACATGAGGCGCATTAAATAAATTCGGAATTCTCGCTAAAGACGAATGCGGAACAACTGTAGAGACAGGAGGTAACATTCCAAAGGTTAAAGACATTGACGTTGGAGGTTGCATTAGTAGAGTGGCATTCTGTGCAGAAGTGTGTCCAGAGAAGACTAGATTGTTTGGTGGTAAACCTACTTGCGAAGTGATTGGTTGCGGGTTGACGGACATTGGATAAGGGATTGTAGAAGCAGGATTCAGAAAGCCACCGGGAATGGCAGAAATTGAAACTGGAGGCATGGATGCGATTGTGTTACTGTAGTATTCCGACTGTATTACTGGACTTGCTGTAGTATAACCAAAACTATTAGTCGTGCCGATGTTCATAGAATTTGGAAAGCCAGCAGGAAGAGCCATTTGATTGGGTTGCTGTTGTGTGTTTTCTGATTGATTAATCCATGCATAGTTGTTTGCAAATGATTGATATTCGTTCGTATGAGAAAAGGAGGCGCGCTGATTTGTTGTGATCTCTCCATTATTGGTTTGTCTCATAGATTCTAACAGTAGGCGTTGGTCTTCTTGCTGTTGAGGACCAGGCGTTTCAAGTCCTCGAACATCACCGAAAGTATCTTTAAACCATTTCTCATAATCTTTAACCCACCGCTCAAATTCAACCTGTATCTGTTGGGAATCTATCTTTCCACCTTTGCCTTGTTGTTGATATTGAGGCGAACGCGTTCCATGGAACTTAGCGTTGTCCGAATAGGAAGGAGTTCTTCGACCATAGTCACCAAAGTTGCTACGAGGATCATCATCATCTTCCCATTCAGTTTCATATTCGTCGTCTTCATCCTCCACCGGATCTGTTTGCGTGCCAACATCACGCTTTTCCTTTAAAGGTTTACGGGACACTGTAGTCTCCTTCGATTTGGTGGTATTATTGTCATTTTTGTTTTTCTCTTTAACAATAGTGGTGGTATTGCTCTGAGATTTCAGTATTCTGGTGAGGAATTCCAGAACGTGAGCATCCACTTGGCGATCCGATGATGCCGACGAAGTATTGTGATTTTGAACCACTTTGCCATCGGTGGAAGCGCTAACACGAGACTTCTTAGCGGGAGGTTCATCTGAATATACGATTAAAATAGGAAAATAGTGAATTAACGTTTTACATCATATTATACATAGACATGATAGATAATTTCTTTTCGAACAACCTTAATTACAAGGACCATTAAAAAAGTTTTATGGACTCAATTTTAAACAGGATTGTTTATAGAGCTAAAGTTGTCCGTAAGATTCTTATCCCTGAATCACATGTAGAAATATTTCTTACATAATACGACATGAATGGTAAGTATACAATATGCAATACATGTAATAATAATAATATATTATAATGATGCAACCAGAACTATCAATACAAAAAGATAAATTAAACACCGTTGACATAATTTGACTCAATGAGTGAATAAATGTAAAAGTCAAAACATTATTTTTTTCAGAAAATTATATTAATTCAATGTCACAAAAAATCATCACATTAGAACCAATATAAAATAAAATAAAATGAATTATACAGAAATCGCATTAAGTTAGAAAATTATGATATATTGAAATGGAGAACAATTATGCACAAATTATAAAGACAGGCCTTATAGTTATAGTTTATTAGTCTGTGAGAATGTTTCAAGAATGCTATCAATATTAGAATCAATCCAAAATATAAATGAAATTCTTTTAATACTTAAATAAATAAATTCGTTGTCAACCTTTAAATTTGTGCAAATGTATATCATGTCAAAAATCAATGTTACTGAACTAATAATGTCTTAACTACTATAAGTGATAAGTAGTGAATGGAGATAAAGTTACTTCAATGTATCGACTCTAAACATCACCTAGAAAGCAATCAATAATAATTTCAACCAATTGTAGAAAACAATCAGGAGATAATATGTAATAATAATAATCATGATTGGGCATCAGAATCAATGATGACCTAAACAAATGCTGCCGCCTGGTTGAGTAAAAATATCCCTGACTGCGCATTATGCCCCATATGCCTTTTCGTAGATTCGGAAATTACACCGGTCCAGTTGAAACATTCCTGCTCATATTATGTAGTTTTTGTAGCGTCGTGGTGGGGAAATTCCTGATGATAAGAACCAATAGTAGGTAGCTGTTTGTTTCTTGAAGTAGAATTCAAAAAGCATAATAACTCCATGACATAAATAGTATTATCAAGAGGACAAAGTTTTTTCTTAATCAACTCCCGAATGTCTAATCAAAAATTAATTATTTCAGCTATAGTCAAAAAAATAATCAGAAACATCAAGGACGACCATAAATTTCACAATAAATAACGCTTCATAATTAATTTTGATTCAGGCATAAGATAGTAGAGTCAAGTTGTTGTGTTCTTTAAGATTCTCATTGAGATTAGGAAATTTATTTAAGCGATAAAGAGAAGGAATGAGCAATTGGCCAACATGATACATACTGAGAGTCGAGTCGCATAGAAATCATACCTTTTCCATGCTGATCATCCATTGTAACACTGTGTTGAATCAAGATTTGAATAGTCGAGGCACTATAGAATTATCTAAAAACAAAATAAACAATGAAAAATTCAGCAATTATGATGAAGATATAGAAGAGATGGATAAATTGCAACATCTTTGGAAAAGAGAATTTTGAACAATTGTTTTAATCATCAAATTGATAAGTATGTAGTTTTATGTTTGAGTAAAAAGAAAGAAAGAAAGAAGGCTCAATTGGACGGAGCATTTTTTTTATATATAGGAAAGATAAATCCTAACCTAAATTCAAACATTAAAAAGATATTCTAGCAATAGATAAAAAATTCGAAAAAGTTAAAAATTATCATATTTATTTATTTCGCCCCAAAAAATGAAACATTTAATTCATCAATTATAACAGAGTCTCGATTTTACATGGTGCTACAATAACAAGTCAGATATTTTGTTCGATCGTAACGCTATTTAGAAAAAAGTAAACCGATCTATGTAGTTAGAGTCAACGAACTAAATTTCTTCACTGTTTCTCATTGAATCACCATGTAAAATAAGCAAGATTTAATTACTATACATATACAAGCATATTTTTTACATAACCAACGCTCAAAAAACAAGTCTCAAGGATTGATGAATAATAGTATATGGAAGATTTCAGATCTAATAATTATTAACAATTGAAAGAAAAAAATCGATATTAATTTCAGAAAAAAGAAATTATTAAACACAAAACAAGCAATATATATTACATGTGATAAATGAATTATTTAAAATAATAATAGAAAGACCAGCATCATTATAAGGCACATGCGTATCGTATAGTCATGATAATTTAGTAGAAAGCAATACTCGATACTCTTATTTAGTGTCAATACTGTTTAGTAGAGAGTCCATATTCAAAGTATATGTATTGACATTAATTCAACAAATAAATAATAACACCGCGGTTAATATTTGGTTAGCAGCCCATAATAAATTGCAAATTCACACACGCATATACTGAACAAAAACATACAACCTAAATAAACATTGCAGTACAAGAAAGAGAAATACACATCATTCATAATAGGGAAGAAAATAAGTTAGAATACACTGAAAAAAACAAAGTCAATATATTTCAACAAAATAAGACAAAGAGTAAAATCATAAAATTCGTGACGGATAATTAATAGAGAATGCTTTTCCTGAATTATTACTTGGTGTGACCACCCTTTGCTTACTAAACTTAGACCACGCTCATCTGGCCTCCATCAAGCGTCGATTTAAATCCCATTGAAAATCAATGTATGGACAATTTAGAAAGGAAGGTTGAAAAACCTGAAGATAATATTTACTAAAATTGAGATCAGAGAACATTTTCTGAAAGTTTTGTTTTCATGATGAATAATTGTACAGGAAATATGCCAGAAATTAGTACTATTAACAATGCCTGTTAGAGTGACAGACTGGTTTATTTAAACAAACAAACTATTAATTAAGAAAGCATTCAATTTTTTTGGGGGGTTATTTAACCAAATTTTCTAACTTTTCCCCCCTACTGTAGAAATATAAAACAAATCTATAATTATTTTCTTTTAGCTTATCCAGTCCATAATACAGAAAGAGAGAGAGAGAGTGAACATGGTTGTAACGAAAGTGGTGAGATCGATGAATATTGTTTTTTTATCAGCAGAGACTTCTTCCTCCTAACTGGAGTCGTTGCGAATTCTATAGCCCACTCTCGAGCGATATTGATGCGCTAAAACTTTCGCAGCCTCTGAGATGATAGAGCGTCTGGACACACCGGTTAATTGCAAGTGCCACTCCCGTCGATCCGAGCACAACGACAACGACTGCAAAACTTCACCAATAGTGGTGGAAAAGCCGGCTGACGATTTATTACTTTTAGATAGAAGTTCCTGAATAGATCGCTCAGGTAGTGGAACAGGCGCAGTGAAAGTAGTTAAATCGATGTTATTTACTGAGTCATGCAGGACTAGACAACCAATATCGAACCACCTATAATGAATTGAAATAAGCAAAACTGTATCAATCACATATAGTTAAATTATAATAGGATTAATATTTATAATATTATAAACTGACTGCTGGGGTAGCATTTCAACCAGACAATTTTCAACTGCAGCTATGGCAGAATAACTTCTTTCGTTAAGTATCGGTTTGACATTTTTAATTCTCTCCAAGCAGGCGCGATAAGCGCTGTCAAATCCCACTGGTTGGACGACTAGACCCGATTGTGACTCCTAGAATGCGAATAGAAAAATACTTGCATAGACACAATATGATATCAGTTTTCTTTTTGGGGGCTTTTGTCCACCCTCCGTTTACTGGGGGAGGGGTCCAATGGACCATCTCTCAAAACTGGAGGTATGGTCAACAAAATAATATACTTAGGGTTACTTAGAATCAGAATTTTGAATGTAATTATTCAATACCTCTCCAGTAACACTGGCATGCCCAAATATGGATTGAAAAGCATCACGAAATCCCCCAACCTTATTTTCGCTAGCAGAAGCGACTACGATGTGAATATCACCACCAGAAACTGAAAAAAATACAACAAAATAATCAATATCTAGAAGAATATCATTTCTCATTATTTCCGATTTATCCCGCAACACAAATAAATCTCTATAAATTATAATTATGGAGGCATTGAAAACTCACAGAGATATTCTTTCATTCCAGGATCCACAGTGGTAAGAACAGATTCAATTCCACTCTAAAGTTACAATTTATAAATTACATTATGTAGTTGGAAATGTTAAAAAAACTATCAATATTATGATCTAGGTTATGTAATAATAATTTACTTTTGTTCGTTCAACAACTTTTGACACAAGATCAGAAGAAGTGAACCAACCAAATAAACTGGCAGCACTTTCGTTTTCATTCTTATCATCTTCAGCGGGTTTTTCTTCAGCGGTTATAGGATTAGATGTTGCTACAGCTGCTTCATATGAAGGCGGTGAAGTATGTCTAATGTCTGGCAGCTCTGCACCATCGATTTGAGAGTTAGCAAAATCTGGTAAAGGTGTTGGTGCTGATCTGGAAGACATTAATATTTAAAGCATTTAATACTTTCTTACAAACCAAGTAAAAAATCAAGCTTGATTCTCAGTTTGTATTCTGGGATAATTTAAGATTAGCTGAGATAGATATTCTTGCAATATTAAAGAAAGAAAGAAAGATATCTTATTCTTGTTAGAAAGTAGTATAAACAACATTTAAACTTACATTGAGGGAAAAGCCATAGTAACTGGATATTCTTGAAGTGTCCCTCGCGATATATCAGGCAGTTCTGACACTGCAGGCACTTGACTAGCAGATATTTCTTCAAACTCAGTAGTATCTAGTTTAGGAGGAGTTGTATCTGAAATTGTTTGATGAGAATAAACATCCATACAAATATCTAAAATAAAAAACAAAAGTCAAATTAAGGCTAGTGATTCGTGAATGCTAAGAAATAATAAACTGCTTAGTTACAAAGTTAATAAAAAGCTAATCAAATGACATACTTGCACTTGCAGTAGTAGCAGTGTCCAATTGGGCAGAAGAATCTTCTTCCATCATTTTGTGTAAAAAATATTGACTTCAATAAAAGTAGACTAGGAAGAGAAATAAAAATTTATATTTTTAATCCCTTTATAAAGTAATAATTCTTTGAGCACACATACATTTACAAACATATTGGATTGATTATTAGCATTTTGATGCAATGTATAGAGTAGAGATTTAGATATTGTATTTCATTACATAAGTAAATAAGTCATATAGTTTAGGCATTTAATCAATTCGATTTTCAGAACTATGGTATAATGTCTTATGTGTTTATTATAATGGTACTTCACCATATGAAGACTCAATGAATAATCTTTTATTTTTACAGTAAACCTTGCTTAATGCCTGGGAATAAGCAAAAATGTGATACTAGACTTAGACTGGTTGTTACACAACCTTATACAAGGAAGTTCCAAATAAAAATACATTCAGATTCAAATGCAGAAACAGCATCAGCATGTTGCTAAATTAAGCAGCTAAAAAATTGCTAGATAATTTTTGCATTAAATGGTACATTTTAATATGCTTGTTTCAGCATAATACTACAAATATACAATATAATTCAAATATCCATTAATGCTATTGAAGCATACTAAGCAAATGTTACTTTTGGCTTTTATATACTACTTCATCTATACTAAAAGCTATTAAACAAATAATAGCTTTTTTAACATTAATCAATATATTTAATGCTGAATTACTAGCAGCCAGTATTAGGACTTAAATACATTGTAAAATAAAAAGTATATGAGGATATAAGTACTTGATTATAAATAAAGTAATGTACTTTAAGAATTTAATGCCATGTACTTTAATATCAAACTTTGTAAAAATGCATTTTTAGTTTTAACTATTTGGAGGCAATTAAATAATATATAATTACATATTTTTGATTAATTATGATTTGATATAACTAATCCAGTATCTGAAAATAGTCGTTTATAAAATAATATTAATGCAGTAAATTAGTTGAAACTAATGCCAATTATGCAAAATGCCAATTTATGCGATTACGACTGCCATATTTCATGCAACATTAAAACAAAGGTACACACATAGGTTTTTTTCACAAATGTAAAATATCAAAATTTACTCTTTGCAAAACTGTTATAATTAAGAAAGCACGTTCGTGTACCAAACTATTGAAATTTAAAATTGTGATGTATGTTATGCAAAAATAAATTTAAATTGAAGAGAACAAAATTGCGATAATTTTATAATAATAAGCTATAAGTTTGCTTTAAAAATTGTTTACTTACAACAAAATATCTTTAAAAGTTAAATCATTTTCTTCAATATTATTAACCAGAAACCTAAACTTTAACGCCAACTTTTGTTTTCTATTTTTCGGCTACTTATGTATATTGCTATTTAATAATTTTTCTATGATCATTTAATTCAACCGAAAATACTTTTTTTTAATATATCTATAAAAGAGGAAAATTTGTATATGAAAGTTAGAATTTTGGTTTTGATAGATTTTATAATCCTTGATATTAGAATTTATTATTTATTTGTGTTATAATTTATGTATCAATAACTAAAGACAATGTTAAGTTTTTGTATAACTAGTTTAAATTATTTTTATATCTTAAAAACTGCAGCAATTTTATCAATTAACAAACATTTAATATCAAAGTCATATTGCAAATAAGCTTATTACTTAGAAGTTGAAATAACTAGACACTTGATAATTCCTCTTAATTGATATTACATCTTGACTTCTAACCATATATACTAGTTAATTTTGAAGTAACTTTGTTCTAATTAAATAATCTGAAAAAATAGATTGAAAGTAATACTTACTCATAGTGAAAAAAGATAGCATATTATATAACTATTAGTTTTAAAATTATATGAATAGTGGGCAATTATATGCAAAGTGGAGCTATTTCAAATAGTGTTTCTTATGTCCTCATTATGAAGAGATAGTAAAAGATTATTGTGCTTTGAAATACAGGTGTAATATTAAGTGTGTGTTGTTTATCTTATTGCAAAAGAATGATTAATCCTGTAGCACTGATTAAGAGATACTGAGAGTAAATACTGAATTTGGTTATACTTATTTTTGATAAAATTAAACATGTTAAAGCTTTGATATTTTGAATCTGTTTTTGTTTCTAATTGGCAATAAATGAGCTGTTTTTTTATATACATTTGTTGATTTATTTACATTGAAAAATACATTTTAATGTTGAGAAATAAATATGTATGAATGAATTAATTAAACTTAACTTAAAAATATTACCCATTTATTCACTCTCTTTATCTAGGTACACTGTCCAAAGTATAAATAGCTTATAATATGATGCAAATGATTACTGAAATATATTTTAGAAATAAGAAAGAGTTCTTTAAACATCAAAATGAAATCACAGATTGACCCCATGGTGTGGTGAATCCATAATGATCTTTAATCTTCATTAGTATGTTAGAGTCATAGTTAAATTTTAAGACTTTCAGGTTATAGAGTATAGTATTAGAATGTATAGAAAATCTTTATTTTGTTTTGAATGATTGTATCAATAAAAATCTAATACTTGAAAATATCACAATATTGTTAGACATCAAGTTATAGAAACAACCAAATAGATTTAAGTATTTCTGTCTAAAACTTGACAGACCCTGATTTGACATTTTTAATTTGTAATGTAATTTGTTATTTATGTATATACAATACATGTTTATAAATTTAACATTGCAGATGTATCTCAACTTTATTTATATAGCCTAATATTTTGACAATAAATAATACCATTCAGAAAAATGGATGTTGTTATTACAAATAAATAATAATACTATTTTATTATTTAAGGAGCAATGGTTTTTCTCACAAAGGCTCTATCCAACCTCATCAGACCAGTATTTTTAAATCCTTATAAAATTCACTCAAGATCAGTGACACATGCATCAACTAGTTTGAATTGGGGACCTAACCATCATCATTCACTATCTGACAGAAAACTGTCCACACATACCAGAAAGAGTTTTAACATACAGAAAAAATTACTATTTGATGAATTTCTTAATTTTAAAGCAGCAATCTTTGATAAAGATGGAACTCTCTTCTGCTTCCATTCAATGTGGTCTCCTTGGGCTATTCGTCTTGTAAAAGGGTATGTTCCTTTAAAATGATTATTTTCTAATCAATACGTTTACAATTATTTTCAAATTATTCAAAAACTAACACATGATATAGTTTCATTGCAAATAGGTGTCTAAATGTTAGTGTATCTACAAGTTTGTCTCAAATTTATTTCAGTATCTGTGAATCCAGTGGTCTATCCATTGCTCCAGAATTGTACAGTGTTTTGGGTGTTTGCCCTGAAACAATGAAAGTAAATACAGGTTCGAAATGTACTTATATATTTCTTATTGTTACTGATCTTGTAGTTTAGATAGAGGCATGTTTTAATTATCCGATATTTTAAGACGATTTTTATTATTTTCGAACGAAAAAGTAACAATAAAGAACTGACTGTTTAATAGAATTATGGATTATCGTCATATATTATTACTAGCCGGTTGATTTTCCATTACTATATTGATTTGATTCACTGTGATGATAAGTCAATCATCAACCAATATGTAAAGCTCCAATCATAACGGAAAAGTTTTGGAATTTATAGTCAACGTAACACTTATTTACCGGATATCCATGCCAATTGACATGCATAGGCATATATAAGCTAAGGCACTTTTAGTGTTAAAGTTCAAGTGTCATAATTCAAGTCTGATTAGAAATTCGGAATACTTTATATACCTTCATTCATATTAATAATGATTAACTATGGTCAATGCTAAAATACGAAGAAGCCAAAATACAGCCGAAGTCAAAACCTTTTCAAAACAAGACCGATTACACGCAGGAGTCAAACTTAAGCTCTCTATACCTCTCTCCAGATAATACTAAAACTTTATGACCATATCTGAAAGTGGTCGGACATAGTGGCCAAAATATGTCCAAAAACAGTGATTTTTTACTATATTACTTACAGCAGGAGCCAAAACATTTTCAAAACACAACCAATCACACGCAGGGGCTAAATTTAATCTCTCTACACTACTCTCTACTATCCATCCAAGTTTCCTTCTTCTAACTACTAGGGTTCGGACAGAGTGTCCAAAATAGTGTCATTAGGATTTTCTGTAGTAATCTAAATATTGCCAAGTTTGAAAACTTCAATATATTTTAAGATGGCTACTATGTTTTACCACTTTCAGATATCGCCATGAAATTTTAGTATTATATGGGCAGAGGCATAGAGAGCCAAAGTTTGGCTTCTGCTTTCGATCGAACTTGTAGATTATAAGTTTTGGCTTCTGCAGAAAGTAAAATAGAGAAAATTAAGTAGTTTTGGACATTTTTCGGCTAAGTTAGAAGCCCGAAACTGGGAGGGATAGTAGAGAGTTGTGTAGAGAGATTAAGTTTGACTCCTGCGTGTGATCGGTCGTGTTTTGAAAAAGGTTTTGGCTCCTGCTGTATTTTGACTTCTGCGTATTTTAGCATTGACCATTAACTATAGAGTTATATATTGATAATGAAAGATCATAAAAGCAAACATTTTAAGAGTATATACCATTTATTTCTGAATATCTCAATTATATTTTATTATTTAGGTCTGTTAGCAGAGGGCACTAAAGCAATGATTCGAAATTCTTTAATCGAAACTCTTGTGGCAAATGATTTGGACGGAAGTAAAGCCGCTGACATTGTGGATAAGCATTTAGTTTCTGCCAACACCTCCACGGAATATCTTGTTGAATTGCACGATCTTCATCAACTGTTCACCATCCTGAGACATCATGGAGTTAAGACTGCCATTTGTACATCAGACAACCGAGAAGGTAGCTTTTACATTATGTACATTTGATCTCATTTTCCAACATCTCAGTTATATTCCAACTCTTATTCAACCTAGCTCTCATGAGGATGAAGAGCTTTACCTCTCGCTGCAGACTAACTATTCTTCTCTCTCGAAACCTATAAATCCCCTCTACACGCGTAGTATTCATAAAATAGAGAGAGATTTATTGATTTTCTTTCAGCCACCGTCCGCTCTCTGGAAAGTATCGGCATTCTCCACCTGGTGGATAACATCGTTTGCGGTAACGATACAGGCACGCTCGCCAAACCAGACCCCGCAAATGCATTGGCGATATGCGAGAATTTCAATGTCCTTCCTAAAGAGACTATCATGGTTGGGGACACGGTGACTGACATGGAATTTGGTCGAGTGAGAATTCACTTAATTCTCTCAATTTGAAAAAATCTATTTTTAGAACATTTAGTAGGGGATGTTAGGGACACTGATGCTGACGACCAGCCTTATCAATTCGTCTCTGTCGCTCTCTAGTCTTGAATGTATGGATCAGTGTCTCTGTCTCTCTCTAGTCTTGAATGTATGGATCAGTGTCTCTGTCTCTCTCTAGTCTTGA
>JAYMFX010115327.1:0-12719 GCA_036784945.1 Monocelis spectator | reverse complement strand
ACAAAGAAATTCAAACATTTTGCAAGAATGTTTTTCTTAGTGTCTTCAATATGCGATCTGATTTACACATTGACATTTTCATTGGAAGAAGCCGAGATTATTCTATTTGATTCCAGTAACTACAAGTTACTCACAATATATTTGATACATTACACAGAGAACGGTTTAGTATGGGAAACCATGAAAATCAACGATAAAGTTTCCAAGTTATGCAGAAATCTTTATATATTCTTGCTTTTACCAGTAGCTATTGAGCGATGGTTATGCATCATATTTCCTCTGAAAGTGAAACTCTTTTCTCCTAGTCAACAAACATTTAAATTTTTAATCTAACTAAACAACCCTGAATTAATAACATATTCCATTTCAATGGATAAAAACAAATGATTCAGTATATTATATAATAATGACTATCTATAGAACAGACTTTAATTCCATAGAATTAGAGGGATTACTTGAGATTGTGGTAATACACTTCAACTCTTTATCTTATCTCGTTCAATTTGCCTATCATGAATATGTATTTACATAGTATAGGTATATCTTCCACATCTTTCATTATCATCATTGTTATAACAAAATGTCGAATATTACTAAAAAAATGAAGACAACGTTTTTAATAATCATCTTCAAACACAGGCTGTATCCTATACAATAAACAATATTTTTTCATGATTTTTTTTACTTTTTATATGTTATGTTATGTTATGTATAAAATTCGTTTCACCATAAAATTGGGGTTTCAAAACAAAATAGTACAAACATAAACAATTTTATCAATAAGTGTTTAAGGTGTAATGGATTTAATAATAGTTTTAGATAAGTTTTAAATTATTCATAGGAATAGCTACGTAATTATATTAAGATTGTTAAGAGCGTTTGTGAAATTTGTTGGTACTTTTAATATACATAGAAAGGTTTATTCTTAAAATAAGAATTCCATAGAATTTCATTCCATCGTACTGATATTTCTCTCTGGATTTAAGTAAACAATTATTAACGTCATACCTACATATTATATATGGAGATTTTTATTTCATGATGAACAATTCACATAACATCTTAATTGTTGCATTGCTTATGAAAACTCTATTGTGCTTCTGATTCTTAACAGCTGTTTTCCCGAATTGGACAAATATGCTCATCATCCTAGCATAATATTTATATTTCTGCTATTTCAGTAAAACAACCATACAATGAAAGAATATTTTAAAGCCTGCTGTTTTAAATCCAACATGCTGGATTATTATCAGCTGAGCTGATATATATAATATTTATACTACTGAATATTATTGAAAAACAAACTTATAAAATAAAACAATTTTTTAACGAAACAAATTTTAAATAATTTTATTAAGGAAAGGTTTAGAGTTGAGCTACGTTTTTGTTGACTGAATGAAATCAACGAATAAATGTGAGTAAATCTTAGTTATAATAGTAATATCCTCTAAAGTTAATAGTCTTATGTATAATCTAAGTATTTTCTAAGAACTAGTATATAATATTGTAGGGGCAGATCATGAAAATAAACATTAGGTATGTTTGAGAAACCACTAGTGAAGAGAACCAGATTTTGACTAAAAATTATGCTGCTCTATTTATAGAGTATTAAATTATTTCTTTATTATTTTTCATTTTTAGAGCTAATAATTTATGCATAAACTCTGGCTTATTTCATGATACATGCTAGCAATATTCTCCCTAAAATTCACCATTATTTAGTTTTAAAGTTTTAGAGTTTAATATGTTGACTGTAAATTCTTCTACTTTCTTATTATGGAATCTTAATCGGTTTGAAACACTTTACAAACTTTAACTATTATGTTGTGTTATTATATTTTTATTTCTTTGATTTAAAAAGAATTGTTTAAATCTGTAATGATCAGTCGAAACCATAGAGATGTAATGAATACAAGGTGATTTATAGAGTGGTGATCTGATTCTCATTAAGGGGACAATTAGAAATATGGCAGCTGCAGGCAGGCGAGCTTAATCGCGAGATTCATTCGTGATTAGAAGTCCGCCATTACTTCTAAGCGAATCACAGTTGAGTATTCGTCGATTTGCCTGCAGAATTTGATTTCCAATTTGTCTCCACAATCTCATTTAGACTACCACTCTATAGGTATTACATCTCTATGGTCGAAACATAATATATCCATTGTCTTTTTTGTTTACTATTTGTTTTTTCTTTGAACTACTAAAAGTTTTAAGATGCATCAAATGTAGAGATACAAAAACAACAAATGATTTTCTAAACATTTTCATTTATAAATATGATTTTTATAGTTTTTAGATCAATGAATAATTATTATTTAACCAATGTTATCACAAATTTTCCGGTCCTTTATCGTTCCTCTGAAATACATCAATCCAGGAATAGTAATTTACAGCGTGTTTCTAGGAGTTCCATTCAATTTATTCAACTTCTACTATTTCTTTACAACAAAGAAATTTAAAAACTTTGCAAGAATATTTTTTAGTGGCTTCAATATGCGATCTGATTTACACATTGACATTTTCATTGGCCGAGCTAGAGGGATACCTATAACTATAGGTTACTCACCATTATTTTAGAGCATCACACAGAGAACGATTTTGCATGGCAACCCATTCAAATCAACGATAAAATATCGAAATTGTGTAGAAATCTTTATATATTTTTGTTATTACCAGTATCTGTTGAGCGATGGTTATGCGTCATCTTTCCCTTGAAAGTGAAACTCATCTGCAGTAAAAGAGTTAAATATTGTTTTGTTATTGCTTTGATTTTTGATTTTCTGATGATTACGCTTATCGATTGGTTTGCTTATTTTCTACTTCAAGTATTAGAGCTGTATTTCAAAGAAGTGAGTAATACAAATTGCTTTAAATTTTATAGTTGAATTTGTATTATAAAGACATTGGCATCTGACCAAAATAACAATTTCCTATCTCCGACATTATAAAACCATCAAATTGACGTCACTCCTGAACGCCTAATCTGATATTAATAATTCTTTCCCTTGTAAGAAAATACCAAACAAGCACATAAAAAGTATGAAAATCAGACTAGGCGTTCAGGAGTGACGTCAATTTGTAATTTATGGTTTTATGATGGGGGAGATAGGAAATTGTGCGCGTTGGTAGGACAAAACCAGCGATATGCGTTTCTGTATTTTATAGAGAGTGAACTCTCTTGGTATTATTACTTTATGGATCTAAGAATGTTGTTTTTCGATCTATAGGAAGTCACAATTTTTAAACAAAAGTTTTGTCCATTACAATTAGATTTAATTAGTTACTTTTAATTGGTTTAATCGAAAGAGAACTGTGCGATGGGATTTGTGTGATATAATGTTATACTTGTCTATTTATCTTAGCGGATATGAAATCACTCCATATTCCATATAACCTTCAGATTAATTGAGGGAAAGTCGAGGACCCCAAAAAGACACATTTACACTCTGTTTCAAATGTAATTTCTAAATATTGATAGTATACCTAATGTTCTGAAAAAATGTAAAAATAGTGTTCCTGAGGTGAACGAAAAAACCGCCCATTGATCATAAAGGATGGGAATTTCATTGTTTAATTATTGCATAACATTGCATAACATTGCATAAACTTTTTAAAACAAGTAAATACGCCTATATATGTCACAGAGGTTTTCATTGTATTCTAGAAATGATATATTTACCCCATATTAAAATCTTGATAAACAATCTCATTTTCAGATATCGAGTTCAACCAATCCGGACACCATTCTGCAAATAATAAACGCAATCATGCAAATAACAGTCGGTTGTGTTTCTTCTCTCAGTTTGGATGTCCATCACTTTATCGAGACGAAGGTTCAATGAAACTACCGATGTTATGAAGAAAAGTATTCGCACAACAAAGATTTTAATAATTTCGGCTTTCATTGCGTTCATTACTTCAACGCCGTATTTTATTTTATTTGTGATTTTTACTTTAAGCAATAAATGGGATTTAATTTGGATGGGAGGGTTTTTTGACTTTCAGGATGCTGTTATGCATTATGAGTATTTTTCTGGTATAAATCACAGCATTAATTTTTTGTTTTACTTTCTTTGCTACACCAATTTTAGAAGCAAAGCTCTCAAATGCATGACATTTGGCTACTAGATAAGTTAAACATATTATGTATTTATTTTTATCTGTCTAATTATTGAGCTTACTTCACAATTTATGTTCACTTATATACAATGACTGGGATAAGTACTATAAAACTATTAGTCAACTTGACATAGAACTTTACTTATGCATTTCTATGACCTTTTAAAATTTAACTGTACGAGTTTTTATTGCTTAAATAGCTTTGTTCTATTTCTTTGTTCAATAATAAAGATTCAAAACTATTGATGGATTTAAACATTTTTATATTTCTTATTAAATTGATATGTGATTTTTTAGAACTTAAATCATATTAAATAATAAAAGTTGTTTTTAAAAATATAGTTAAAACTAAAAAGAAGAAGACCAATTGCTCGAATTTGTTACCAAAAGAATGTCCCTTGTGATGACATTGATTGGCTTAGCATCTGTCAAGAGGTTAGGTAGGGCTGCATTGGTTTGTGTTGATGGTAATACACATCGCTCTCTCGAACTTTTACGGTGGAATCATTGCAGTTGTGTCTGGCAAATGTGTTAGAAATCTACATTAGGCGTACGACGACATCAAAAGCAGAAATACAACAGCGGCAGCTCACAACGCATGTTGTCAAAAGTGTTAAAGTTTCGAACATCGTAATGCTATCCTAGATAATTGAACATAGAGAAAGTGCACAATTCAAACAGTCTCGTCAATATCATCAAAAGACACGAAAGATACATTTTTCAGTCACATTCCACAGAGCTTGTACGACTCAAAGTCAGGTAGATTGACTCCATCCAAAAACTTGGTTTATCAATCCTGGAAATCAAAAAAGCTTACCAATGAACGTTTAATGACTTGATCGTAATAATTTATGTGCAATTATTAAATAAATAGTCTTATGCAATTTTCTTCTATGACACAAAATTATAATATGACATCGAAATAGTCATATTTTTAAGTTCCAGATACCGCTTTTCTAAGTATTTAATGAACAAAAGTTAATTAATTGGTAGGGACAATTAATACATTAATACACAATACAGAAAAATGATTAATAGATATCATACGCCTACGTCTCACATTCTCTTTTTCTATGAAAGTCAATCCAGATATCATTTATTAAGATTGTGGTATCATAGGCGTGTCCATAAATTTCTATAAATTTGGGAAATCCCAATAAAATGCATAGATCTATAGAATAATGTTTCGTTTCTTTTATTAAATAATTGATATTTCACATGTGACAAGTTTTAGAAAGTTGTAATTCCACTGCTTGATACATCTCTTATCATTGTTTTCTATAGGTAAGTGTAACATATTTCCTTAGGGGATGTTTTCTTCTTTTATTGCAAAATATTGCAATAAATGTCATCTATAGATTTATATTTCATATTTAAGTTTTGTATTTTGTCCCAGTTTTGAGTTCTTTCTTGGACTCAGCATCAACAACCGTATTTTCTGCATATGCCTTTGTAACATCGTAAATTTCTTTTACAATTATTTCTATCGACACACCAAAAATATAAAGAGCTTCACTTTACCTCTTGTATATATTATACAAATATAGCATGAAATATAGCATGAAATATAGCATGAAATATAGCATGAAATATAGCATGAAATTACTATAAATGAAATATGTAAGTGTTTTAGAATATAGAATTTAAAGAGAAATTTGATGTATCCATCTCAACATAAAACTTTATTGTGTAAATGTATATGTGATATGCACAATAAAGAGAATTGAATTCACCTGTCACCATCATTGTCTGCAGTTGTCACCAATCCGACTTACATGCTATTAAATCATATTTCTTCCCATTTATCCATCTTTAATCTACATATAGAAACAATAGCACAATGTTTCAGGTGCTCAAATCTATATCACTATACATAATATCATATAAAACATGAGATTTATCAAATTATTTGCACATACCTACTGCATAAAAACCTCGAAAGAAAAACTCAGGTAATTTTCAATATATTGAAATTTTATGTTATAATTTAAATTTTTAATTATGAAAATTATAATGTTATAATGTTTTTCGGAAATATGCAATTAATTCAACAATAATTTGAATTGATATAAAAGACATGTTTTTTAGAGAAATAATTTAAAAAATTTGAATGTATTTAACAAACCTATAGGAGTGAAAAATATTATTTAAAGAAACGAACTCGATTTTAAATTTGAATGCTTTGGATAGAGAGTTTTACAAAATTCGAAATTGAGAAAAGCAGAATACATAGATAGAAAGAGAATAATCTTTGAAATCGACTTCTATAATAAGCATAAAAGAATAAAAAAAAAGGAAAGGAGAAAAGAGAAAATAAATAATAAAAACATCAGGAGCATAACCTACATATTATTATAACCATCACTATTTTGTGCATTCATTAAATACGAAGACGATGTTGATAAGTAATACAAATTCTGAAATACAAATACAAATTGGAGTTCTCATATATCAATGAAGTCAATGCGATATTATATTGCTTGAATAGAGAAATCACCTCTTCGTTCAAAATAAACGTTTTATCCTTTTTAGTTCAAAAGACTAATCAATAATGTTGTCAGTAATGTTCCAGTCCATCACTGCTCCTCTCAAATACCTTAATCCAGCATTAACAATCTACAGCGTGTTTCTCGGTATTCCTTTCAATGTATTCAACATCTACTACTTCTTTACAACAAAGAAATTCAAACATTTTGCAAGAATGTTTTTCTTAGTGTCTTCAATATGCG
Organism: Monocelis spectator; assembly: GCA_036784945.1. Lineage (NCBI taxonomy): Eukaryota > Metazoa > Platyhelminthes > Proseriata > Monocelididae > Monocelis > Monocelis spectator. The sequence continues at coordinate 5,871 of JAYMFX010115327.1, read as the reverse complement.
ATCTGATTTACACACTGACATTTTCATTGGGAGAAGCCGAGATTATTCTATTTGATTCCAGTAACTACAAGTTACTCACAATATATTTGATACATTACACAGAGAACGGTTTAGTATGGGAAACCATGAAAATCAACGATAAAGTTTCCAAGTTATGCAGAAATCTTTATATATTCTTGCTTTTACCAGTAGCTATTGAGCGATGGTTATGCATCATATTTCCTCTGAAAGTGAAACGCATCTGCAGTAAAAGAGTAAAAATATTGTTTGTTTCTGTTTCAATATTATATTTTGTATTGATCACACTTATCGATTGGTTTGCTTATTTTCTTATTCAAGTGTCCCAGCTCTATGGAGTAAGTCAAATACAATGTTTAAGGTTCATTATTTTCTTCTATTTATAGCTTTCTTAACATAAAACGTCATGTAATATATCACTTGATCTTTATGATGATTTTAGTAAATGTAAGTCTACTAGGCTTCATTAATGTAAAATCTATTTATAATTAGAAATATTGACACGTCAATAACACTTTACATCGTCAGGATTGATTTACCAACAACAAATATCTCTTTAAATACAATCATAGATTAACGGGCAACATTAATAGATATATCTCGTACTATTTATTTGTGATCATTTAAATTTACTGAAAGTTTCTATTTGAATAATTCATTTGAGCTTTTAATTTCAGATAATCATACCTGTCGGTAATCTGCAAGACACAGTGCTAATACTGAATGTCATGATGCAGATTGTTATTGGCTGGTTTGTGTTTCTTCTCTCAGTTTGGATGTCCGTCACTTTATCGAGACGAAGGTTCAATGAAACTACCGATGTTATGAAGAAAAGTATTCGCACAACAAAGATTTTAATAATTTCGGCTCTCATTGCGTTCATTACTTCAGCGCCTTACTATATTTTGTTTGCCATTTATAGTATGAGTGGCAAACTTTATTTATATGTACAGGGATTGCTGTATCTCTTTAGAGAAGCTGTTACGCAATATGAGCAATTCTGTGGCATCAATCACAGCATCAATTTTGTGTTCTACTTCCTGTGCTACGCAGACTTCAGGAATAGAGCTCTCAAATGCATGACATTTGGCCATTGGAAAAACTAAACCGTTATAATTTTGGAGAAAATTTACCGCACTTATCCTCTGGCAACTGTACTTATGCAGAAGAACACGTTCAAGACTTTTGAAACTTTTTCGAACGATTTTTCTCTATTTCTTTAATTTTCTTTGCACATATACTTACAATTATGGCTCCTTATAATGACATTTTAATGCAAAAACACAACTCAACTTGATTAAATTTCTTTCAGTGTGAAGTGAGATTTATTTACAGGAAATAAAAAAATACACAATTATTTGAAATAATAATAATAATTTATTTTGGCACATAAAAGAAAACATTGCAATAGTATATTTACTCAAACATTGTTTACAGTTTTCAATATTCAAATTTGACTATATAATACTATGAATTTGTCTTAAAGTCAAATTGGTTTTACACTTATTTCTTATATTTACGTTTTTTTATTACAAATATAAATTAATTTATTAAGTAAATTCAAAAGGACGTAGAGCTCTTTCGTTTATAACTTCTTTTAGTGGTTTAACGTGAAACAAAGTTAAATAAAGTATATTCAAAGTTATTTAAACTTAACAAGAGAGACGGAATCAATTAAATAAAAATCTACAATCAATGTGTTAAAACTATATGTAAATACTTTCGTTAGATTAGTACCTAACTATAAAGAATATCAACATTTAAATAAACATTTGGATATGATATAGCCGAAAGATTTATTATTACATATTGTCTACGTAGAGTAAAATTATGAATTAACAGAAATAAAAGTATATCTAAACCTGTGTCAGTTGTTTGAAAATAAAACTGTTCATAGCTTTCGGTATCGGGATTAACTTGACATGACAACTTTGTAAATGTAGATGATAAAACTTTCTTTCAACTTTCGGCGCTTCTTCTTGTCAGTTTTGGAAGCCTTTTTGGCTGCTTTATCCGAAACTTTATGCTGCATATTTAGTACGTAGGTAACTGATTTCGGATCTTCCTCAAAATCAATAAATTTTTGTGACACCATAATATCAAAAATTCGTTTCAAATTACTCTCCTAAAATTATAATTGTGGGTTTTTTAAGATTAATAAGTTCTGTTTTTATTATTACTGAATATTATAAAATTAAAAGATTAATGCAATCCTTATCTATATAAGAAGCTAAAGTCTCATAAAGAGTTCAGATTGAAGATGAAAAAGGTTTTTTTGGATATCTTAACAGTTCCTTATTCTATCAAATTGGTAACACGTGACATTAAAAAAAGAACAACTTGTCTCATTTTTTACGGGGATTTGGGGTTCGAGTTGTTGTTAGTTGACCGGATCTATTAGGTCGATGGACATTATTTGAATCTAAAAATTGTTGCTAATATGTTTTTACTTGACTTATAAAGTATAAAAATACATTTACAGTCAATCGTTGACGACATGAAATAATGAAAACATATTCGATGGATTGAGGATTTGTGATTGGTTGAGTTTGGGTGTGTTATTTCTTTTAGAAATTTAATGCTTCAACATTTCTATTATGCAGAGAAGAGTATTTTAAAAGATTTGTTATATGATTCCGTTGATTCATTGCTTAAGTCTTATTTCTAAATTATTCCAATATGAGTTACATTCCTTTAAAAATAATCACCCTGGTTACTTATTCGTGTATTCTTTTAGTTGGAGTACCCGGTAATGTTTTATCAATTTATTATTTTCTCAAAACAGAAGCAATGAGAAAGTTTAGCAAGAATCTAATGGTTCTCATTTCCATTTGTGATTTATTGATTCTAATATTCATTGTCTTCATAAGTGTATTATCACTTGCGGATGTCAATCTGGGCTTATTGAATGACGTATACAATTCTTGTCCGGGAGTCTATTCTCTGCTTCTCAACTTTTGTCATGTATTTTCAATTTGTTTTCTTGAGATATTGAATATTGAGCGCTGCATAGCTGTATTATTTCCAATGAAAATCAAGAGAATTTTTCACAGAAAGTTAAAATGCATTCTATTTTTTATATGTAGCTTATATGTCTGTATCAGTTGTGGTATCCTCTTAATTGGTAATTGTGATTTTGTAGAAGTGTTTTTAACACCAGAAGTAAGTGCTGTTTTCAATAATAATTATAATCTCATAAGTCAATGTCTGCAGTACTAGAAATGAATGTTTTACAAATGTGTTATTCTTCAATCAATTAGAATATTATTTAAAATATATATTCTAGACATGAATGATATAATGATTTTTCCTAATGCAAAAGTTTGATGACAGATTTATTATTACAATGTTTAAATTCATGTCATTTAAAATTATTTGTTTTACCGGTAACTATAAACTGGAAGAGTCATTTATAAGTATAGCAATGCTGCAAATTTTTCAGATTATTCATAATTATTATTATCGAACTTTTAGATTCCAAGAATAAAAAAATCCTGAAAACAGGAGTTTCTTTTTAAAACTTTTTCATCATTGAGAAAGTTTTAGTTGCAGTTATTTTGTTTAATATTGAGTATTATTGCTTGCATTTTATTTGCTTGCACTAAAAATGATTATCTAAAAGATTTGTTTTATTCCTTGTTCAGTTCAGGAGAGGTATTCAAATGTCTGTTTGAGTCCTTTGCTTATTGAGCTGTACATGTTCTCTAGGATACAATCCCCTCCGTATTTCATAGATTTTTATACTGGTAGCTCTGGTAGCTATTTTGAATAGTCTGGTTTCTCATTACAACATTATCACACAAATTCCATCACACAGTTCTCATTTTAGAACTGCACCTCCGATTGATTTGATATAAAGTTTCCAGAGTGTAACAAACCAAATCTAATTGGAATGGATTTGTTTCAAAACTAAAAAGTGAAAACTTTGTGAAGGATGCATTTTTAATAAGATGATCTAAAAATTGATTTTTTCGGTCCTGGAGGTCGCAATGTTAATAGAGGAAAGTTTTGAAACCCATCCATTCCATAATTATAGATTTGGTTAGTTACACTTTAAATCAAATCAATCATGAGGTTTCAAAACTAAAAAGTGTAGTCCCAAATTGAGAAGAACTGTGTGATGGAATTTGTGTGATAATGTTATTCTCATTATCATAATGTATGCAAAGTTGCATATTTTAACACTGAAAGTTAGATATGTAGGTATGCATAATTACAGCTATCACTATATATGTATTATTTCATTTTAGCAACAGGTTGAATTCTTTAAAGTCTATTTGTTTGTGGTGGTTTATAACGAAGTTATCTTTGCAATTCAAGCAAGTCTGATTTTCTTTGTCTCGAGTGTATTTATCTGCGTTACTCTCAGTAACCGAAAGTTTAATTTGAATAACAATGAGATAGCAAGGAAGTCGTTGAAAACATCCAAATTTCTCATCATCAATTCAGTCATATTTACGGCTACCTATATACCTATAATGATTATCCAAAATTGGATAATCATTACAACACATTGGTGTTTGGAGTTAAATTCAAATATTACAAAATACAAATGTCTACAAAATTTGAACAACTTTGCGAAACCGGCTAGAAATGTTATCAGCCCTGTTCAATTCATAAGTACAGCACTGAACCCCATTTTATACATGATTTGTTTCAAGAATTATCGTCAGTTAATTAAGAATTTGATTGTTTGCAGAAGATAAATGAAAAGTCTGATTGTTGAATGATCCAAGAAATTCAATTGTTTTTGATATAATTATTTCATTAAATTACTGTTATGAATGTAAGTTTTTAAATGTGAAAATTGTAAATATATTCTTCAAACGTTTATTCACCAAAGGGACCATTAAGCTCTAAAAAGTCTGCAAAGTGAATTATATCTAGTGCCAATTTCGTTGCTGACATTAGAAATAGTTTAGCAGTTGGTGATTTCTTGCTCTGGCAAAAACTCTGTGATTCAGATATTTTGAAATATTGAGATTATAATCAATCAATTCGATAATATAAATCAAATAAAATCTTGCAAGCTTCTCTTTTAAACTAAAGCTGTTAAATCGATAACTGATTATTTTCATATGATTTAACTTTTAAAGCAATTGAAAAAAGAGTTGATCAAGATATTTTCTGTTGCAGTTTGTATATGTAACAGAACTGCAAATATTCACAAAATTTCTTAGTTTCTTCTGATAATGTTTTCTCTATAGTTATGTATTGCTTCACGTATAGAATAAAAAATGTTTCTTTATTATATTTGGAAACATTGGAAAACTTTTCTGTTTCTCCAATTATGGAAAACATTATCAATATGAGATGCTACTAATGATTTAATAGCTGTAGGGGCATCAAATGCATTTTTGTATCACACATAGGTACTGACAATATAAAATAATATCTTCTGATATCATTCTGGTATAATGCTTTTCTCTCTTTATATTCTCTGATATATCATGTGAAGAATATTGGGATAATTAATACCTACATTAAATAAATATCTAGTCTAAATTGAAAGTTTTAGAAATTCTCTGATGAAATAATTCTAATGCTAGTCAGTATCTGAAACATTTTAAAAAAATTGTCAAAAAGATTTTCAGAAAAGAATGCTATTGTATACTTAGTTATAAATAATTGATAAGAATAAACTTTATTTCAAAAACCAGCTACCCTTCGAATGAGAGGCAATGCCCACTGAGCTACTGAAAAAAATAAAACATTATTTAAGTAAAATCCAAAGACAATATATAGGGTGTCCTGTAAAAAAGTTCGTTTTTGACAGCAGAGACAAATTTCACTGTTCAAAAACGTGTACCCTTTTAATCTATGAATAAATCAATGATTTTAAAATGTACATAG
>JAYMFX010115216.1:0-12721 GCA_036784945.1 Monocelis spectator | reverse complement strand
TAGTAAAAGAATTATTAAAATCCGATATTGAGTTTCGTCATCACTATGACATGTTGAAGTTCACCAATTTATAATGGAGGAGAAAGAATTTTCTGCCCCTTGGTAGGGATAAATCGATATCCAAATATCTACTAGCAAGAGTGCTTAGGTACTCTATGGTGTATATAGAAATTAACAGGAAAATATGATAGAAATGAAGTGTTTCTAAAATTAGACAGAAATCTGGTCAAATACATAATTACAAACTCGATATTGACATTTTATAGAGCTTGCATTTCTTCAGTTAAATCGATTTTTACAGTTTTGTATGAGCTTGGTCGCATTGCGTAATACAATCCATAACGCAGTTTATAATTTTGAGTAAAATAAATGATGAACTTGATTATTGGAGAGAAATTCATCACGCTAACACTCAGTAACCACGCATAGCTGGGAATATTGACGATTAAGTTATGCGAATTGGAGAAGTTGAATATGATATACAGTAGCCAGCATGAGAAATATCCCAAACTGCAGAGGAAAACTGTCATATTCAATGAGTAGTCGCTCCTTTTGAATCTGTATATTGCTCTCCGTTTGTCCGAGATTGGCTGTCCTATGAAAATATCGTCATCCGAGTAGTCACTGCCGTAACCAAATTCAGTTGGATCCTGAATGTGTTTCGCGATAATCGGTTTATTTTCTTTATCGACGATAATTTTCCTCTTCTTTGTGGGCGCCTTTAACAGTGCCATTTGTAGTCTGAAAAATTCCGCAAAGTATGGTTGCTTTGGCTGCATTGTATTGAGACGCACTTTTTTCCCGTGTCTTTGAATAGTCTGGTTTATTTTACAGATTGTCACAACGCATAGCGTCGCGCTTAGAAGCAAGGGTAAAGCGAAAATCAACACGAAATAGAAATAGAAATAACTCTGAGAGCTTACGAAATCAATCGAGCATTGAAATAGATAGGGTGTGAAGTTGATTGAACTCCATAGAAATCCTGGCATACAACTAATTGTAATACCCAATAGCCATATACTGACTATAAAGAAATAATTGTGCCGTTTCTTGAATATTTTCTCATGGGTGTAAGGCCTTATTAATCTCAAATATCGCTCGACTGACAACAGAAATAGTGAGTACATTGATACGAAGGCGCACAATGTACGAATAATTGGCTGAATCTTGCACAGAATGTTGTTATCTGAAAGCCAAGTAGCATCGTTGGATCCTGCAGCGACAGCCGATAGTGAAGTACTAAATAGGGAAAACAGTATGTCCGCCACTGTACAATTTACCAACAATGGAACTATCAGCAGTTCAAAGCCTTTGAATATTTTGTTAATTCTCCAGAAGACGATTATCACTACAATACCTAGGATAAATGCTATAGTGAATACCAAAGATAATGCTGCAGCATACGCCCATCTGCCTTCTTGAGATACTGGTCCTCCAATAGGCTGGGCCATTTCTTATAAAAATAAAGCTCGAACAATAATACTCAACGATCAAGATCAAATAATTCGAAACATTTTCTATAGCTACGCAGATGATGAAGCCGTTTATTTATAGAAAAACGAGATCTCTCATCGTATACCTATTATGTTATGTTTAAATGTTTCATTTCGATACATATCTCTACCTCTAACTGTCTGCACAAGCAATTATTCACTGAGCGCCTGAGTCAGGCATTCAATGCAGCTGTGGAGAAACATCAGCTGCTAACCAATTCAATGCGCCATCGACATCGCTTTCAGTTTGTTGACAGTGTGGTTGCCTAGTAACGGCCGTACTGCTTTAGTTTACATTATTTTATTGAGAGCAAATTTGGTGTGAATATCAAGACGTGTGTGGCTTGACATTTAGATTTTGTTGGATTACGGATCATACAGTGTTTATTGTCCAAAAATTGAAAGTAAGTAGTTGGTTCACATTTAAAAGTATTTGTCATTCATGATTGTTTAGGTATCATATACTTACCTATGAGATTGTATTGATAAGTAACATTTACATTGTGTATACATACGTATTATAGATTAGATATTGATTGATAATGTATAACCTGAGCAGGAATCGACTATAAATTGACTTAATCATTATTGAATTTGACTTGAGTATACTCAAGAATTAACATGAGCCCATTTTTCTTCAGCTTATCAGCTTAGGGAAATTTATTGATAATACGTTTGATTAGTGATTACGTCAAATTTGTTTTTTCGCACTAAACAAAATAAACAAAATTGACCTTGGGTTGTAAACAATTCAGATGTTACAGATTTCGTTTTATGAATTGAACAAAATTTAATTAAAATAGGAGACATCAAAATTAAGTCCAATTATGTTTTGTAGATATTCGGTCAATGTTTTATCAACAATAATCTGGTTGTCTACTTTTTTAATTAAATCATTATGCGCGTATCAAAAAATCGTTCGATTCAAAAAACAAAATCACATCTGCATTGTTTACAACCCAAGGTCGAAATTTTTATTTTGTTTATAGTGCGAAAAAACAAATTTGACGTAATCACTAATTAAACGTATTATTGAATACTTTAGAAATGTGTTATGGCTGTTGTTAATCTGTATAGTGCAACCTGAACAACTTTTTTAAAACAAATCATTTTTAAACAGCGTATTGAAACAATATTCAAGCATACGTACATATTATTAATTAAAAAGTGTCCTTTTGTGAATGATTTTAGATGATGAAAACGTATGCCCTAAGACCGATGAGGTCATCAACACCGTTTCAATTGATATTATACCTGAATAGATATTTTTCACTTGCTTATTTTATTGTATTGATTGCATCGTTTATTTTTAAAAATGAAATTTTACCATATAAAAATCTCTACTTGGAGGGAGAGATTGTACTAACTTTGATCTGGGCGGCGGTTGAGATCGTTCGATTAAGAATGAGTGAAAAGGGTAATTTGACTGAACGAACTCTTGGAATCGTTATCTCGTTGTTTCTTCTGCTGCCATGTATTATGGGAGCTGTATGGATTATATTACTTCAAACTTATACTCTAATCTATGAGCTCATTATGACTGTAGCATTGTTGATTTTTTATTTTCTCGAGTTGATATTTGGAATTATTTCTATAATCATATTCTTAAGATCTGCTGGAACTATTTTCCAGAATCAACAGACAGAGCCAACAGAGCCACCAGTTGTTGAAAATGAATAATGCTTACTGATTATAAGTGTCAAGAATCAATTTTTATTCTATGTAAATGTAGATATGTACATATATTTGTAAATATATTCGATCATAAGATTCTTATTTTGCTTAATTATAACCATACATGTGTTAAAAAGATTTCTAAATGTAAAACATAAAGTAAAGAAAACTCTAATAGAAAGGTTTTTCTAAAATTATTAAAGTCATAAAATTCAAATAATACGCGCGAATTTAAATGCTGATTTAAATATACATTGAAATATTTGCTTTTATAAATTTAGTATTTCTGATCTTCATATTATCTCTCTCTCCATTTATAATTGAACTTTTATAAATTGTTGTTACACTCTTCATTTTTCTGTGTATTTCAATCCATCCAAGTCCAATACGAATGAAAACTCCCATAGACTTTGTTTAGAACACCCTTAGTAACTCCCCATACCGGTAATTGTAGGGTTGTTAAGGGTGTGTGTATTTCCATAGAATTTGCAAAATCCTACAATAGGACTGTTAAGTGACCCTCCAATTCTATGGAAATTTAGACTTGCCTTGGATACTCCATAATCTCTGTATGCTCTGCGTATCCAAGGGAAGTCATTTTCCATAGAATTAGAGGGTCACTTTAACAGTCATATTACCGGTATGAGGAGTTTCTAAGGGTATTGGATGTCAGATGTCTATTTATTGTTCTCTAGAAATAATCAAAATAGTCGATAAGAATAAAAAATATCAAAAGATAAATGAACTTAACGCACTGAAGTAATATTCTAATTGAGGAAAAGTCAATTTTACTTAGTGTTGACACTGAACACTTGATACTAAACACTTAGTACTCATAACACTGATACGAATTATACAAATGATAACCTTAGAAAAGTTTTCGTGCATTTTATTGAGTTATTTGAGTAATTAAGTTTTTTGCAAATTATAATTAAACTTGTTCCTTAAACATGAGTTTCAAACTCAGTTTACTCGAAAAACTTTACGCTGCTTTTGAAAAATATCATGATCATGATATTTTTCAAGGACCACGTGAATACATAGTTTCGAAACTATTCACGTGATCCTTAATTGGGTATAACATCTACCAACATGGGCATTACCCATAGTTAAAAATGGCACAATTTGATAAAACATCCAAAAAGTCATTTACAGTCTTCTTAGTCAAGTCTACACAGCAATCATAACTGAAAAATTGATAGAAAATTTTCATAAAAAATGACTACAACGTATCGAAAGTCTGATGGGATAATTGATATATGTCTGTCAAAAAATCTCAGCATTTTGACAGATTTTCGATACTATACTAAACATCTATCTATCTGAATCTGTAATTTAGTATAAATATTATTTGTATATTATTTACAAACTTCTCACTCGTTCTTGCAAATGCACTCATTCAATAAATCTATAAAGAACTTAGTAGAAGTGTTTCAATGATTATAGATTTATATTCTGAGCTTACGACGTTCATTATTATTGTCAATTATTACTGAACTATGTTTGGATAATGATGATTATATGTTGTATAATTGAATGGCATTCTAAGAATTCCTGTTATCGATAATTATTATAATTATCTATAATCATACAACAACATGAAACGTCTATAGGGACAATCATATACATATTGCCTTTAGAAACAACACTGAGAAAGAGCCGCGGTTGCAGTGGAGGAATCTGTATGAGCCTTTACATTGCTCTTGTAAGCACCATTACTAACATAATTGGCATACCTATAACACTCTGAAATATGTCACAACAAATGTATAATAAATTAAAGAAAACAAAAAAAACAGAATGCCAAATCTCGATCAGCATGCAGCCGAAAGAAAATATCGAAGTTTTCTATCGGAAACTATCTCAAAATTTGTCAACTTTTTTACTTTCTAACTTTTAATCAGTATTATTCGAAATCTCCTGCATATATCTGGCTGAGTGTAGAACCTCTCTATATAGGTATTAGTTTCTTAATAGCGTTTCAATTTAAATGAATCTTGTATTTCATGTCTTACTTAAATACATAACAATAGTATATGATCTTTTGTATTTATGCTTGTTTTATTTACTTGTTTTAATGCTTCAATATAAGTGAAGCGTTTAATTGATTTGTCTAGAAAAGAATTTCAGAAGAATTATAGAGGTGAGTTTGATGATATGTTTCCTGTCTAGTACCGTAATTTCCAACCAGCGAATGTTTTTTAAGTTAAAATTAAATACTTTTCAAACAGGTAAAATGCAAACGATTTTGTTCTAAGTATTTATAACTGTTTTATAATGCAATTAAAATAGACAAAATGTAATGCATACACATTCATATGGGCTTGCAACAGCTCTGTCAGAATTACAAATATATATATAGTATAGATGTGCTGTTTTGATACTAAATTTTAATACTTACTATATTAATTATGTACTTTAATTCCAAGTCTAAATTTTTTAATTATGGTTATTGAATATACAGACCATAATATCATTTAAATAAATTAAAATGACTTTAAAAAATTAGCATTCATTAGAATTATAACCATAATTACAATTATATTTTAAATAATATTTCTATCATAAGAAAGAATATTTTTGAATATGAGATATACATAAAGTATTGCTGGATAAATCTACATTTTTTTGTAAATACAATACAAAGTTAACTAAGATTGCTTCTTTGATTTTTATGTATCAGCTATGATTCCAAAAACAATTTTTCGATTTCAATCAACATTGGTCACCCAACCATTCAACCATACATGGAGGCATTACCATTCAATTAAAGCAATTATTTTTGATCTTAGAGGAGTCATCATTCCAAGTTTATCGACTTCTTTTAGAAGTAAGTATCAAATAGTTACATTTAACATTATTAATCTTTAAAATACTTTATAGATTTTGACAATAATTAATCTTCAACTTTATTGATTACTTTTAGAATTTGAAGAACAGCATAACTTATCTAGAAAACTTATAACTAATACAATTATTAATTCTGGAAATATTGGTGCTTGGGCTCAATTAGAAAGAGGACAGATTGGTTTTGATAAATTCTATAAACTTTTCAATGAAGAATGTAGTGAGCTAGTAAGCAAACTTTTTCAAATATACTCATATGTAAAATGTTTTACTTAAATATTTTTATATTCATATTCCATTCACTTGTTATTATGTACTTGAGAGAGGAGAGGTATTAAACATTTTACTCTTTCCTCTGAAATTTAAGACTCTTTTTATCTTTAATTTAGGCAAGAAGAGAAGTTGATATGACTGGTTTAATGAAATTAAATGATGTTGTGCCTGTTTATCAAGATGTTGTAAATTGCATCAAAAACTTGAGAGCTGATGGTTATAAAACTGCTCTGCTTACTAACAACTGGTTTTTTGAGGGCAATAGAACTTACATGCCTGTGGATCCAAAACTATTTGACACGGTGAATTTTTTATAATTATTTATATTATACTTATTATTTTTGTTCTAAATTACAAAACTTTTTAATAAAGGTCATATGAGCAATATCAAAAAGCCAAAGATAAATCGAAAATCAAATATCTTGTAAAAATATTTCAGATTGTTGAGTCTTGTCGGGTCGGTATTAGAAAGCCTGATCCCCTAATTTATGATATCACATTGCGCAAGTTGGATGTGACCCCATCTGAAGCTGTGTTTATTGATGATATGGGTATCAATCTGAAACCCGCGCTGAATATGGGTATGCATACAATTCAGGCCAGGTCAGTTGCGGGCATACTTGACGATCTGGAAGATTTATTGAAAACACCAGTCCGTGGTTATGTACCGGAAACTGTTAAGATTTCAGATGAAGAGAATATTGATCTACCTAGTCTGCAGGCATTTCTGGACACTACTTTTAATTTAAGAAGCTTAAGTAAGAACAGAACCATGTTGGAAGCATTTAATAAACATACTAACTATAAATAACCAACGCTTTTCATGTTTTGAATTTGAGTTTAGATGTCATAAAGTCATTTAGACATTTTTCAATTAATGTTGTAAAAAAATGAATGTTTATCTTATTTATAATTTCATGTTTTTTATGAACTCCCATAATTTAAATTTATTATTTTCTTATATTAAGATCTTCCCATCGTCCGCAAGTTTATTTATGGGATATCGAATCCAACTTATTCAATAAGCTATGCAAAGAAAACATTCGTCCTCAGAAAGAAACCAGTAAGTTCTACCCTTTAAATATTTGCTTTATTGGAATATTCTCCTCCTGTATATGGATAGAATTTATGTAATATGAAGAAGAGACCGACATACAAAATTCAAAAATTTCACTATTCAAATTCAAAATTATTTTTCTATGTCACCACTCTATGAACTATAAAGAGATGTTTGCATATAATTGCTATCAATTAACTTGAACTAAACTGAATAGAATTTAGAGACACTGATTTAATCCACATTTAGACAATTCAGATATCATTCTATGCACTTATCGATTGCGCAATCGACATAATTATTCTCTCACAATCATTTAGGTACATTTTACATTTATTATGTTAATATAGATATTGACAGTCTAAATGATATTGTGGAGACAAATTGAAGCTCAAATTCTGCAGCCAAATCATCAACGAATACTCAACTGTGATTCGCTAAGAAGTAATGCCTGACTTCTAATCACGAATGAAACTCGTGATTAAGCTCGTCTGCCTGCAACTGCCATGTTTCTAATTATCCCCTCAATGAGAATGTGATTTGGGTTACGAACTCGTATTAAAATTGTATTTTATTTTAGGTGTCATTATTGATTCATAACCTCTCTATTTTAGGAAAATTTTGAGTGATATAAATCGATATTTCCGCTTGAAATTATAGTTCTCGTATTCCGTAAATGAGCAAATCTCAGGGAATGGTTTATTTAATTTATCGAGTGCATTCGACAAGATGTGAAGTCTGGTATAGAGATAGGTAGGTCCTTGAAATATTAATTTCGAGTGGAATAAGCAAATCTAGGTATTCTGAGTTGAAATTCATTTCCAGTTCATCTTGACCTTTTATCAATCAAATCGTCTCTTAAATCACAACGATCTATGTAAATCATCACAGGTGCAAACTTCAATTCTACGGTATTTACCGCGCCATTCATTATTTGTTAGAGAAATGATAGAATCCGCACGCTCTTATCACGGCTGGACCAATGTAATCTAGTGGACATGACACAACAACATCTAACTGGACTATCGCTTAATATTTTGCAGACCGTAAAGCAAGTAGGTCCAACTCCAAGGTCAAAATTATTAGAATCCTGATGTTAAGTGTTATAGAATAATTGCTACTTCTGAAATTATAATTTTTGAGATATAGGTAGGTACATATTATGCTATGTATTGTGGTCAGCATCAACTATCTATGTGTACTCTAACATTCGAAATACCAATAATACTATGCATTGTTGATGACCTATACTGATAAAAGAATTGTTTAATAAAAAAGAAGAAATAAAGATTTTAAATTTAAAAAATATTGCCCCGAGTGAGGATCGAACTCACGACCTTCAGATTATGAGACTGACGCGCTACCTACTGCGCTATCGAGGCATGAATATTTATCGTATTTATTGTAATATTTAAATAGGCTCGTTACATATTTAGGCCACATAATATAGAACAAAAATGTCCTACAAAAGATTACAAACATCATCCTCTGTTGCTAACAATAATTTATCCTTCTATTATTGTTGTAGTAGGTATATGTGAATAGATTTGGATTTATATTGGAACACTGCTTGGCTTGATTAAATTAGCGTGAGATAGATAAATCCATTATATTGTTGGCCAATAAGTTTCATAATGAAGTTGATTTATTTTCAATTAGCTCCGCTATCTATGGTTCCTTGTTCTTATATCGTCGCTGTTGAATTTGAGTGGATCGCTGATGACCTCGCTTCCATTCTCTGTGTGTTCTTGATATAGTAGGTATTTGATGACAGAGCATTCAGTCCTCTGAGGAGAGTATTACAATAGCATCTCCGTTTTAATGGTTCGCGCACTGATATTTAATTAATTTCAGCGTCACATTTTCTTCATCTCTTTAAAGTATTTGTGTGCGATTGATTTTTTCAGGAGGGTCGATTGTTGCCATCGGCGCACTTCATCGAAAGAGAATATCAAGTAATGAAGTCCTTAAAGTCTCAGGGTGTTCCCGTCCCAGAGGTCTCTTTCATGTGCGAAGACAAGATGTAATTATATACATTGATATATATAGGTATAGCATAATATAGACACTATATATATGTGTAGTACCAACAATCAATTTATTAATATATTATTTTAGAGTTCTTGGTACACCATTTTACGTAATGGAGTATTTGGATGGTCGCATATTCAGAGATGTTAGCCTTCCAGAGCTGCCTCCCGCAAGAAGAGCTAAGATTTATCACGAAATGTTTCGAGTGCTGGCCCTCGTACACGAAGCTGACCTCCAGATGACTGGATTAGAAGCGAATACATTGAGTTAGAAATCTCTAGAATATTAGTATTCATATGTGTATATTGTCCATCTATATGATAATTATATGTCTCATGATAATAAGTCTCATAATTATATCACCAATAATAATACCCTCTCCACGCCTCCTCATATATCATGATTACAAAGTAGAGAAAGAGAGAGAAAACTATCCTTGTAGACATGTATAGAATATGAAACTATCGTCTTCTTATACCATATAGGTAAGAAGTCCTACATTGAGCGCAACATTACCAGATGGTGGCAACAGCATAAACTCAGCAAGTCCACTGATATGCCGGAAATGAACCATTTACATGATTGGCTACTCGCCAACATTCCGCATGAAGAATCCGTCGCTTTAGTTCATGGAGATTTCAGGCTGGATAATTTGATCTTCCATCCTAATGAAGATCGAGTGATTGGTATCCTTGATTGGGAAATGTGTACCGCGGGGCACCCCCTCATCGACCTGGCCTCTTGTCTAGGACACTATATTCTTCCGAGGAGCATACCAATCTTCGGCCGTGAGTTCTATTACATTCTATTACATTCGATTTGATATGAGTTTATTTATAGTTATAGTAATAATTAGTTAATTTGGCATCAAATAAGATAAGATGTACTATATAGGTCATGTCATGAAAAAATCAAATTTAGAACTTAGAGATGTTTATTGGAGCATATAGAGATATTTATCATGTCATGTATATCTATAAAGCTGATGTTTTAATTAGATTGACAGAGGTTTTATAAGTTTAGAATTCTTAAAAATTAATAAATTTTGTTATGATATACTCTAATATACATGGATGTACTTGACTCATTTATTTTGTGTAAATTGCACTTTGTAGAATGATTTAATCGAATTTATTTTATCGACAGGTGTATGAATTTTTTATTACTCCACACTCCTCTTTCATTTGACAGCATAAATAATCTGTTAAATCACACGCGACTCGTCAAGTATATAAAGTGTACGATTATAATTGTACTTTGGGTATTTATGCTTATAGAAATGCCTCGTTTTATTTCAAAATTTAAACAATAAGACTATGCGAATAATTATGTGGTGTAAACATCGATAATTTTTGTAAGACATTTGAAACACGTTGAAATTTGTACTTTAAAAATGCGCTTGATAAACCTTTTTTAAATTGATATATTAAAACAAAACAAAAAATAAAATAAATAAATATACGAATTCAAAATACAATTATTTAGTTGTATTTAAGAAAAGGTGAAATCATTTTTTTCTAAAACTTTTTTTACCACTATTTCCATTTCTATAATTAATATTGACTTTATCAGTCTATTCATAAAATTTGTGATGTTCCAGAATTCGGTGACTCAGAGACGATTCCAGAGGGCATTCCCTCACTGAAAGAATCCATTCAGTTGTACAGTGAATTGACACGCACTCGACCATCTATTAATATGAACTTCTTCATTGTACTGCATTGCTTTAAAGCTGCCTCTATGCTACAAAGTGTGCATTTGAAAAATCATAAAAGTGAGATCTTCCCATATTATATACATAAATATCCCAAAATAGTATTTTACACAATATGCGCTGAAATAGTGTGACGTCGGATAGATAATTAGATTGACTCTCAGAATATGAAAATCTATCTATGAGGAATCCCCTATCTCTAAACTGAGGCGTTCTGTTTCAGTCACTGCTGTGAGATATAAATAGACTCTAACAATGCATGGCAAAGCAACGAATGCTTGGATTCAGTAGTGACGTCACAACAATTCTATCGTATAGCGATAAATTGTATTGATTGACTTAAAATATCTATGAAATTCTTATATTCTGGAAGCCAATCAAAAGTATGACAACAAATTCTTCTATAAGCATGCAATTGTCTATTATGTACATATACCCATCTAGTTGTACCCATCTATATTAATCCTACTCTTATATTGTCTATATAAAGTTATAGTTATAAGAATTTGTTTTCTTTAGATAAAGGCAGTCCTGACCAGGCAGAGTTGTATCATGGATACGCTCATCAGATAGCGCTGGAGGCTATGAAGTTGATCAATTCAAAGCCTTCAGTTCGTTTAGCATCGCATTCTTCATAGGAAATTCAGCGGGTAAATGTATATAAATAAAAATGTCATTCCTAATTTATTTATTTCAAATTTGATTTTTAAAGATATAGATTTTAGACAGTATGTTGACGCTAAAAGTAACAAGGTGTTATACCATAAAAATCAGGTTAAATATGTATGACCATTTTATACTGTATTGAAATATAAATTTCCATGTTTTATTTTAGATAACAGAATTCAATTTGTGACACGACCACGAATACCATTAACTATCATTAAATATTTTGTCAGGATTATCATTTTCATGCTCTATAAATTGTCTTATATCATTTTTATTAGTAAATAAATTCAAATTAACTATACAGCAAGGATTTCTTTGCGCTAGGCAGTCTGTAATTATTAAAATATTATGTTTAAAAATTATTCCTATAGGGATTAAGAAATTCATTATACCTATATATATATATATACGTTTAGTTAGTGACTACGTCAAATTTGTTTATTCGCACTAAACAAAATAAAAATTTCGACCTTGGTTGTTAACAACTCAGATATGATTTCTTTGTTTAATTATGTACCTACCTACAATTTGTTTGATACGTGCAGAATCAGAAATAAATTGTGTAATTAAAAAATGAAATAATAGTGCGAAAATAAATGACGTAATCACTATATAATTCAACGTATAGTTTGATGTTTGATTGCGCGCCGTTTAGTACTATAATATTATATCACTCTGAAGCATTCCTACGAATATCCAACAAAAATTAATTCCGTACAATCTGATCAAATTATATTTGCATCGGAAATTCGATTACAAACACATTTTTCCGAAGGAATTTTGTTCAAAATATATTCTCAAGATATTATCGCAAAACAAACGATTGTTTACGGTCTACACTTTTTTCCGAATACATAGCTATATAGCAAAAACAATGTCTATGGCAAAAACCTACATAGCTACAAATTACGTATACGTAATTTGATGTATTAGGCCCTATTCGCTCACGAAAAAAATCAAGAA
>JAYMFX010115105.1:0-12725 GCA_036784945.1 Monocelis spectator | reverse complement strand
TATTGAATAGATTACCAGGAATACCCACAAATACACAAAATGGAGTAACCACCTTATCGATTAATGGTATCAAAACATAAGAAATATATTCATACTGTTCAATTGTAAATAACATAATAAAATGATTTTCATAAAATAAGCTGTCCTGATAGATGTATAAAACAAACTGAAAGTTTACCTACATACCTTTATATTTATTTGAGATAATATTATGGTAAAAATGTTCTCAACGCAATCTGATTAGTCAATTATCATCATGAGATACAACGTATACCTGCATACTATAGCTCAAGCAGCAATAAGGAGAAAATAAGATAAACGCTCTCCTAGACAGACGCACATAACGACTCTCTCTCTCGGGAGAGAGAGAGAGAGAGAGAAGAAGAAGACATTCTATTCAGCATTCTTCTCAATTCCTCACAAACATCTCATAAGGCTCCGAACAGATTAAATTATCAAATAAGCTGAAAACATTTTTGGATCAAGCTCATAACTATGCAAGTCAAAGCCACCAATCAACATTACTATCTCACCCTCAGGAAACGAAATATTTCCCTTCCTCCTAAAGCATAAAAGTCATTTCAATTGTTCTCAGAAGCATCCGTGATTTTAAGAAGAGCAATTATTTCAACAGTCAGCAAAATTCATAAATAACCAACTCATTGAGAAAAAGTACTTTATTTTCTAGCTCTTCTAGTATTAGAGCATTTTTTAAATTTAGGCAAAAACTTATAGACAGATATATTGTGTCATCCCAATAGGCAACTGCCTTTTTGGTAACGTCACTTGTTATCAATCTATTAGGACAGCAAATCTTCCAATCAAATGCTAATATGTTGACGACAAATTCTTTCTCACAAGATCCGAAACAGAAGCTGAGAATATCAGTATTACCCCAACATTTGACATTGTTTTCCAAAGAAAATTTCAAAATGCGACTTCAGTCACTTTCAGTCACAATTATTTCTGTTATATTTTATATGCCATGTGTAATAGTCGAATTAATTCAAGCAAAATTTAAACAATTATATATTTTATATAACAACATATTTTGTTAGCTCAGCATTTCTTAGTTTTCTTTATTTAAGCTAACTGATTATATTTCAGTTCTTTTTTGGGTTTGAACTATGTACCTCTCTCTTTTGGCACTTTTGGGCCGATAACAATTATTATATAATATGTAGTATGAAATAAACAAATGTTTTCGATTTTAATGTATTTTGGAGAACAAAGCAAAATATAATTTAAGTCCTGTTTCAAATATTGAAACTAATTTTATACTTAACAACACGTTGTTATACCAAAAGAAAGAAATGAGGTAATGCTTGAAATTCTTTAAATCAGATGATATTTAAAATGAAAATGTGCGAATAACATAATCAAAAAAGTTTACTTAGAGATGAAAGAATTAGCACTGCAGGGAATAATCTTTTAACTAACTTTAATGAGCTCATTTAGAGCTCATTTTGAAGATATAGATAATTATCATATTTAATAAAATCTGTGTTTGAAGAATATTTCTGTATTTTGTGTAAATCTTAAAAACCCTAAATTTATGAAAACCCATTAATAAATAGAATTATATTGCCAGAGATACACAATTTGTTAATTACAAATTCATTCAGTTATATTGTATTTCACAAAGAAGACGATAATTGTTCGCCTATTAGCCTGGAGGGTTGGTCGGTATGAAATCGTGGATTCGATCGTGAAAGTGTGAGAATTAGAATTAGAAAAATAGACTGTGATAGCATTGTCGTAGTGCCAACTTTGATCGAAAATTCTAGTCCAACAATATTCCTCTTATTTTAAAACATTTCATGCAAATAATTTTAGTTGTTTGTATTAATATATTTCACTCATATAATAACATATTACATTATATCAGATATACTCTCTCTCTCTTCACGTTGACACTGGTTAGAATAAATTGATAGATTGTTAGCTGTGTTTTAATTATTTTTGGACATCCAAACCATACAAAACTAATTAGTATTTATTCAAAAATTCCGCGGCGGTTTATTACTATTAACTTGAATAAATTTCAAACAAAACCTTCCCAGAAGATTTTTGTTGTCTCCAATACTATCACGATTTATCTTTTTATCTCATGAACTCTCATATTACTCATTATTAATCACATTTTGGACAATTTATTTGAGTACCTATTTGAATAATCAAGTTAGCATTCATAGCTTACTCATGGGGCTTCCAGTTGGTTTTATAAGAATGTGTCTATGGCCCACTATCTAAATTGTCTACAGTCTACTCTGCTTGTGTGAATTTGTCTAATAGTGAAATTTGGTATACCGCTGCCTTAGGTATACCAAAGGGTGGTAGGGATATACGTACAACTAGCAATCTAAGCTTGAAACTTTTATAACTTCTAAGAACATTATAGGTACAAGCAGAGTTGTGGCCTTCGTAGAATAAACAAGTATCTTCTGTATTTAGGTACGGTTGCATTGCATGAAGTATCACTAAAAACGAACGTTTATCTAAACATAACTTGTTCTAATAGAGAATATCATTAACATAAAACCAGTAAAATCAATATACATTGCAAATCAATAAATATGTGTTGTCAAGTTCATCTATAAGTAACATACTAAAAGTGAGAGTCAATGATATAAAGTATAAGAATAATTCAAAATAATAATAAAATAAATAAACTACTACTGCTTGCACAAGTAGTAGTAGAAGTAGTAAAGGATTATTATCTTGTAATCACATGATCTTAATTAGATTTGAAAGTTACATTTTTAAAAAAACAGCTAGAGGAGAAAAACATACAGAAAACCAGGTTTTTATATCATTAAAATAAGAAAAGAAATATCAGTATGTCAATCAAAAAATTTACAAATCTTTTATGTTGTAAATTAATGGTGTAAGAAATGGTGTCTCTTATCAGATTCTGATTAGGTATTGTAGAAATAAATGGTCTTATTGAAACAAATCAAACTTTTGTCCAACTATTCATATTATTATTTGTATCACTTGATATAACCAAAGGAAATCAATTTCAGGAACTTATTTCGAAAGTTCTCAAAGCACATCAGATTAAGTAAAAAATTGACAGTGTGATTAAAATAAGCTGCTCTTTCACAAACATCGATAAGTAGTCCTATACTATGAGTTACATATTATACTATAGAATGATCGTCTCCAAAATAATAGAAACCCAAATCAATTATCTGAATATGGGTTTTTAAGACACTACTGGGAGAAGCGGTGATGACAGTGATGAGGGCCAATATCATCAGTAATTTCGTGGTTCTCAGTGACTTTTTGACTGTGGGAGTTATCACTTGTTGTCTTCTACTGAGACTGATCATCAAACAGCTATTGTTTATCAGTAATATTACAAATAATATCACTTCTAAGCTGTGCACACTACAATAAAATCATTGCTAATTTTACAGGACTGGTGTACATAAATATAATCATTTAATAGGAACATAAATTATGTAGTAAAAATATTATTAAATGATAAACTTACATATATATTCAGAGCAAAAAATAGTCTTAATGGAAAGCATCTTAAAAACACTTCCATTGAAAATACAATTATGACACAGAAAGAGGCTACCACTAACATTGTATATCGAACACACTTGTTACAAATTCGTTTAACCTTCAGAGGAAACGATACAGCAATCAACCTTTCGAAAGATAAAGGTACCAAGAACATTGTAGAAATGAGACGAAGAGGCAGATATAAGGAATGAAAACAATAGCAGAAAAATGAAAACGACAAGTTCTCCTTGAATTTAATATATCCTTCAAAAACTAGAGATCTCACAAAATCAATTTGATCATCAATCCAAAATTGTAGAAACTTTTCCATTACATAACTCAACAAATACAACAAGTCAAACAGTGAACCGACTGTTAAACAAAATTTCGCAAAAAATTTGAACTTCCTTGTTGTCAAGAAAAAATAAATATTAAATAGATTGCCAGGAATACCCACAAATACACAAAATGGAGTAACCACCTTGTCGATTAATGGTATTGAAACAAAATAAATATAGTCAGACTGTTCAATTGTAAATTTCATAATAAAAGGATTTTTAATGCTGTCCTGAACTGAAAGTTTACCTACATACCTTTATATTTATTTGAGATAATAATCTGATAAAAATTTTCTAAAAGCCATCTGATTTGTCAATTATCATCATGAGATACAACGTATATTTAGAGATTAGTTTTGCTTACCATCAATAAGTGACAAACTGCTTTTTATTTTAGTAGCAAAACTCTCGCTAATACAGACCCACAAGACGACTTTCAAATAAGCTTAAACTATGAATTTCTCGTCACGTGTTGAAGAATGGAGTACCAACACTATAACAACGTCTCTGACACGATTGCTATATATTTTTGCATTGAAAGAAAAGCGACTCAGACTCAGTCAAACAGAAGATTTTCAAATCATATTCAGCAGGTTTAGAAAGAATATAAGTTGGCCTGTGAACATTCTATCTCTTTAACCCACGAACTGTTCATCTACCGTGGAACTTAATGATGACGAAGATTTGGGATAAGCTGCTCTCAAATATTTCTAATTGCTGCGAGTCGGATATCCACCAGTTGCTGAGGGCGATTAGTGGATCGATATAAATGACACATAATATCTGAACCAGACTGACATTATGCATCATAAATACGATAGCTACAAAATGTAGCTGTAAATTAGGTTGAGGGGTATCAGGATATTGCTGGATTATACTCAATGATAATAAAACAAATAGGTTATCCTATATATTATGTCTGCACTCATGAAATTTGAGCCTTGTAACTCGAACACAAAAAAGCATACCAAACAGAAAAAGTCAGTAAAAATGACACAAACTTTCCTCAAAACATTAATGTTACTATAATTAGAAGCTACATTATATGATACATTTTGTTTTAATAACTAAATTGGAAATTATGCTAAATCTATGGATAGAATTTTATGACTAAGCATTTTCTATTTTTTCATTCTAAATCACTGCTACTGTGAAATACTTTCTACATGTGTAAAAATATGCTAAATCTATGGATTTAAATTTGCTGACTAAGCATTTGTTTCTAGAAATACTACAAATATTACATTGGTAATTAGTTTATGATGAAAATATCAGTTCAGTATATTAATGTAAATTCTATAAATCCTGTAAAATCTTCAGTAAGATCTACAGCAACAATTTTTGCTGAAGTTGGTGCCTCAAAATCAGTCATGCAAAAACATTTCAACTGGAAATCGCAAGGAACGTGTAGTAAATATGTAGATAGGACACAAAACCCTCAGCTAAATATATATCAAATGTTAACAGTTGGAAATGAGTCAAATAAAAATTACAATAAAGAGGAACATTCGGAAACAAAGATCGTAAAGTTTGAAAACTGTCATCATATAGTAATCAATTTATAGCTATTGACTTTTATATCTCGAGTTTGTTATCTGGCGATATTTTATGTTTGAGTTCAGTATTACATAATTACAATATTTACAATAAAAATGCAATATTAATGCAAAATATGACTTTTCCATTTTACATAATAATAGATATGTCTACATGGATGGAAAAGTTCTGCATTGAGAATCGATACACTTTTCCCTTTCACGCATAAGAAAAAATGCTTTAAAATAAGAATTCTTATTTTTTAGAATGAATTTTTAGATTTTATTGATTTCTCTCAATGAGCACCTATTTTTATGGTAATAGTTTTTATATTGATATGAATTTAATGACCACACCCTGGTAGAATGTTTGTTTTCTGTATGATTGACACATTGTTTCCAATGGTATGTAAACGTAGATGGTAGATACTTATAATTTCTACTTCTCTCACAGATGTTTAGCACAATGCAGCAATTTTAACAAGGATGTTGTTTCTTTTCTTTTATAGTTTTTATATTTACTATCACAACTAAACTCAATATACATATACTAGGTAGAAGGTATTTTATTACGCATCCGGTATAAATAGTAAGGTAGGAGAAAATAAAATTTCTTAGAATACACGTGATTTTTTATTTTAAAATATTACAAACGTTCAGGCTGGAGGCCTTCGTTAGTGTAATAGAATGATAAACAATAAACAGAACTTTGATCACCTAAATTTATGAAAACCCATTAATAAATAAATAAGAATTATATTGCCAGAGATACACAATTGGTTAATTACAAATTCATTCAGTTATATTGTATTTCACAAAAAAGAAGATCAGTGTTTGTCGATTAGCCTGGAGGGTTGGTCGGTGGGTTGTCAAGTTCATCGATATAAGTAACATAAAAGTGAGAGTCAGTGATATAAAATATAAGAATAATTAGAATTAATAATAAAATTAATAAACTACAACTGCTTGCTTAAGTAGTAGTAGAAAGAGTAAAGGTTTTTTTGTCAAGAAAGTGGAATTATTTTTTAATTTGAAACAACACGATTAAAAAATTCAGTTATCTGAGTGAATTTTATGGATATCTTATGATCTCCAGTCTTAATTGCATTTGACATGTAAAAAGAAAGAATTTCCTAAAAAAAACAATTCCAAGTGATATCGTTAACCAAGATTAAAAGCAATGAAGATCTGCTTTTAGTGAAATTTACTAAATTTTTACCTGTTAAGCGAATGCTACAGGAGAATCTAATTCAGAAAACTAGGTTTTATTTATATCATTAAAATAAGTAAAGAAAGACCGGTAAGTCAAACAAAAAAATTACAAATAATCACTTATCCTTTATGTTGGGAATTAATGTAAAGGAAACACTTTTTTAAATGTTTTATATTTTAATCAGCGTCTGTACCAGATTTTCATTAGGTATTGTAGAAATAAACGCTTTTATTATTAAAATTATTAAACAAATCAAACTTTTGTCCAACTATTCATATTATTATTTGTATCACTTGATATAACCAAAGGAAATCAATTTCAGAAACTTCTTTCGAAAGTTTTCAAAGCACATCAGATAAAGTAAAAAATTGACAGTGTGGTTAAAATAAGCTGCTCTTTCACAAACATTGACCAATAGTGTTATACTATGAGTTGCAATTAAATGATCTTCTCCAAAATCATAGAAACCCAAATCAATTAACTGAATATGGGTTTTTAAGACACTTCTGGGACAAGCAGTGATGACTGTGATGAGGGCCAATATCATCAATAATCTTGTGGTTCTCAGTGACTTTTTGACTGTGGGAGTTATCACTTGTTTTCTTCTACTGAGACTGATCATCAAACAGCTATTGTTTATCAGTAATATTACAAATAATATCACTTCTAAAGTGTACAGAGCAAAATAAAACCAGAGTGTTAGTGGATAAGGCACACCCTACAAAAAATCAAAGAATAACAGTTTTTAATTTGTAATTAAAGCTTTAAAAGAAGATTGAGAACAACAGTTGATTTATTTAAGTTCTAATGTCTCACTAAAATTCTAATTCTAATATTTGTTATGCATTATAGTTTTTATAACATATAAGTACTTTATATATATTTCACACAAAATGTTTTGAAACATAAATTATGTAATGCTTAATGGATTTATAAATGATGAAACTTACATACAAATTCAAAGCCATAAATAGAGTATCGGAAAAGCATCTTAAAAACAGTTCTATTGCAAATACAATTATGACACAGAAAGTGGCTACCATTAACATGGTGTATCGAACACACTTGTTACAAATTCGTTTAACCTTCAGAGGAAACGATACAGCAATCAACCTTTCGAAAGATAAAGGTACCAAGAACATTGTAGAAATGAGACGAAGAGGCAAATATAAGGAATGAAAATAATGACAATAATAGAAAAACGACAAGTTCTCATTGATTTCAATATATCCTTTAAATACTAGAGATCTCACAAAATCAATTCGATCATCAATCCAAACTTGTAGAAACTTTTCCATTACATAACTCAACAAATACAACAAGTCAAACAGTGAACCGACTGTTAAACAAAATTTCGCAAAAAATTTGAACTTCTTTGTTGTCAAGAAAAAATAAATATTGAATAGATTACCAGGAATACCCACAAATACACAAAATGGAGTAACCACCTTGTCGATTAATGGTATCAAAACAAGAGAAATATAGTCATACTGTTCAATTGTAAAGATCATCATAAAATGATTTTCATAAAATATGCTGTCCCGATAAATGTATAAAACAAATTGAATGTTTATCTAAACTCCTTTATATTTATTCAAGATATTATTATTAATATACTGGTTTCTGATTTGCCAATTATCATCATTAGATACCAGGTATACTTATCGAGTGTATTACTCAGCAGCAATAAGGAGAAAATAAGACACACTGCATTTTTTCTCTTTTATTTGAGAATGATTTCGATTTTGCTGAGTGAGGACTCAATCCTCCCTGCTTTATTCTTAAAATTATTATTGAAAGAATTTACCTTTTCAATAATAATGAGTAATTTTATTATAGAAATAACTTTTAATAAAGGTTTTATATTGATATGAATTTAATGACCACGGCCTAGTTACATTATTTTGAGCCACCAAATTCTTTTTGGGTATATTTATTTCTAAAGGCTGTTTGATTTGTTAGCAGCAGGGATATCTATCCACTCATTTAGTTAGCGATCTCTGCTATACTAAACAGTTGCATGCAGTTTTTATGCTCTTCCACACCTTCCTATCAGTCACATTCAAGCCACTTTAAATAATAAAAATCGATAGTACATCAGTTTCTGGTGACTAAAAGGTATTGGTTGTTTTTATTTATCCGTAAAATTGTTGATTGCTTCGATAGTCAGTTCATTTATGCCTGCCCTTCTGTGAATATCTATGCCATATTTATACTAAAAAGAAAGCACAAGGTATAACAGTCATATCGCTACACGCATAATGTCAAGCTAATAAGGAATTTAAAGATTTTATTTAAGCACGGTGCTTGGCGCTTGGACAATGTGCAGTGATTAGAAAGCGCCAATTGAATCTGGTAATTATTAAAAAGCGGAATCGGGAACAGTTTAAAGACGCAATAAGTATTAGTTTTATTATTCTCTGATAACGCTTGGTTTATCGCTTATCTTATTATCTTTAAAATTTTAACAGCAAGTTATAAATTAAATGTAATGATTAATTTAATAAAATAACTCTGAAAAGTGAAGGATAAATTCAAATTAATTCTGTTATATTTTATAAGCCATGTGTAATTAAGGTAAAATTCAAATAATTATATATTTTATATAACAATTATTATATGTAATAAGAATTAAGCAAATATTTTCTATGTTAATGTATTCTGGAATACAAAGCAAAATATCCTGTTTAATCTATTGAAACTAATTTTATGCGTAGCAACACTGTCTGAATCAAGTGAATTGTATTAGCGCTCACTTGGCTGATCTGATTGGCTGCTTGAACTCGATATAGACTGATTCGGCTAATAACCAACTCAGTAGGGATAAGGTTAAACCACAGTTTATCCTTCGATTCATGAGCGGAATCTATTTGAGAATGTTACTTTTGTTAAAGGCTTCCATGCGTTAGCCGGATTGGTAACATAATACAATATGTTAAATCTTGATTAGAAAAGAAAAGTTTTTGTTATACTAAAATATAGAAATGTGTTAATGTTTGAAATTATTTTAGCCAGATGATATTGTTGTAATTAAAATGTGCGAAAGCATAATCAGAAAAGTTTACTTATAGAGATGAAAGAATTAGCACTGCAGGGAATAATCTTTCAACTAACTTTAATGAGTTCCTCTGGGGCTGAAGACTAGATATGAACATTTTAAAGATATAGATAATTATCATATTTTATAAAATATGTGTTTGAATATTTCTGTTTTATCTGTGTTTGAAGAATTGCAAAATAATAACAATTTGTTTATTACAAATCATTTAGTTATATTGTATTTCAAAAAGAAAAAGATAAATCTGTGATAACTAATTAGTCTTGTCACAATCAACAGCCTGTCCTTCACGAGTATAACAATTAATATCAACCTGTGGGACAAGTCAAGTCACTCTCATGGTTTGGGTTGCTGCTAAGTGCTGGAATCATTGGAAATGTAAAAGACTGCTAAATGTTTAAACTATACAAGTATTTTTATGTATTGTATTTCTCCCTTGTCTAGAGTTCTAACACTAGGCGCTGTATAAATAATAGACCATTTATTATAGTAAAAGTAAATGTACAATGATATTAACAGATGATAAATAAAACTGAAATGCAGACAAAATGAGACAAATAATTGGCTATACAGATAAACTCCATATAAAAAGTTATTATAAATGATGGAGAAATACCTTATATCTAAACACTCTTACATCTAGGAGTCAGACCTATCTTGAAGATTTATCACTACACTTAAATGCCTGAAACGCCAATTCCAGAAGCCAGGAGTTTCCACCAATTTCATACCTTACAGCAGGTTCTCCCAAACTATTCAACTCACAAAAAGTCTCCTTGACAACTTCAAATAAAATAAGTTGTGCTTTGAAAAGGTTATTTATCGCCTATCCTGTAGACAATACAAATCAGAATATCGCACACTTATGTAGATTCTTATTATGTAATAATCATGGAGCATTTATCACTAGGTCCCCCAAAAGTTGCATCAATTTTCCTTGCATGAAATATTACACTCTTGACACTGAACTAATTCGGATAGAAATAATATTGAACTATGGTAAATGATAAATCGACAAGAAGTTGCAGTAAAAGTTGCACAATGTTGAAAGTTAAATTCTTCTGTCAGACAATAAAGAGAGGGAATTTCCAGCAAAATTGTCGGGAGTCATTCCTGGTAGAACTTGCGAGCAAGTTTTCAGTAAACTTTGAATCATCAAAATTGTTTGCATGGGCTATTACACACAGCGCGATTCAAAATATTTTTGTCTCATCGTGTCACATCTCTCAAATTGTACAGGAAAAAGTGGAGCAACTTTTGGGCACTTTATTAAAGAATAGCTCAAAATAATAATAAATTTAATAAATTAAAAATATTAGTTTAATTCAACGACTACTGCTTGTCAAATAGAATAGTAGTAGTTGTTATAAAGGATTATTTGTCAGATAAAAGTAAGTAAGAGACGCAATACAAAAGGTAAGAATATTACGTTTAAATTAAAACACGATTAGAATTTAAGCTAACTGATTAGAATTTCGAGTCATCTTGCGGTCTCATGATCTTAATTACATTCGAAAGTTACATTTAAAAAGAACATTCCGTGATAAAAATAGGAATTTGCTTCCTTTCTTGACAATATTTAGCGAGAAATCACTTCTTTTAGTAGGTGACATTTACTAAATCTATACTTGTTAGTGAAGATTATTTATACTGAAAAAACAACTTATTATATCGTTGAAATATCAGTAATCAAATAAAAAAATATTACGAATGTTCTGTGGAATGTTATCTCCATGTTTTGTGGAATAACAAAATCAAATCTAAATGTTGTCCAATTAAGTCTTGACATAACAAACTCACCCTGTGACTGTCTCAAACGACAACTTCCACCACCAAAACCTTTTTATCTTCCTTCAAACAGGATCCGCAATACCTACTGTACACTTTTGAACATTAGTCATTACCATTATTGGAATGTCGTCCGCCGATGAGATCGTTAATACGTAGATCCTTATGCTTCTCCTGTCGCCAACAACGACACCAGTCCCACTTCATCGGAAGGGCTCTAGATCGACCAATATGTGAATCTAGGAATCTTAGAGTCATTATTACATATCGGTAAAAACGGTGTCTCAGAATGGTAATCTGTGCAAAGAAAAATGGTAAGCCGTACAAATGACATAAACTTCCCAAAAAATAAAATGTATTTTGTATATTACTTTATTTTTTGAAAGAACTTTTATGATTATGTTTTTCTTGATAATTTCGTTCTGCATAGGTATCTATGATTTGGATAATATTTAACATGAAAAATGTATTTTTTACATGATTTCTTAGCCCCTTGACACTTTTCATAATTTTTCGAGCGGATTCCTCGTGTCAATACACAAACACATGAATATACCAAATTTTATTTAAATTGGTTCATCTTAAATTGGAGTTGAAAAAAGAAAGAATTGTTCCAAAACGGGTTTCTTTGAGATTCTATAACTTTTGAACTACTTGACCGATCAACATGGAATTTTCACACAGTATAGATGTATGAGGGGGATCAATTTATTTAGATTTTATTTTATAACGTATTGAAAAACACCTCATTTTAAGGGATCCTATTAATACCTACTGCATAGTTCGCTTAGCTTTAGCAGCTAACGGGCTGTAAATATAATTTAAGTCCTGTTTAATCTATTCAAACTAATTTTAAAACACTAATAATAGCTCAGTATTATTATATGCACGACATTCAGTGATAATAATACGTTTGTGAATATATAGCAGTAGTATTGTTCAAAGCAGTCAAACAGAAAAGTCATCAAAAGATTTTAATAACAATATCATGATTTAGCTTTTTTTCACCTGATAAAATATTCATATTCATGTCTATTCAACCAAACAGATACATATCTACATATTTTATATTTACATATAAGATAAGTAATGAAGATCTTTAATAAAAAGTAATACATTCTTTCTGATTAGTTATTTGATGAGAACCTCATCAGAATATATAGAGTAGCATTCAACTTAACAGATTGCACTCTTATTTTAGCCTGTGGCCTGTTTCACAATAAAATTGGTAAATAGCAATTGGTAATTGGTAAAAAGTAAATAGCAATTAGTAAACG
>JAYMFX010114883.1:0-12733 GCA_036784945.1 Monocelis spectator | reverse complement strand
AAAAGTATTAAAATCAGACTAGGCGTTCAGGAGTGACGTCAATTTGTAATTGATGCTTTTATAATGGTGGAGATAGGGAATTGCGCGCGATGGGGGGAGAAAACCAGCGATATGCGTTTCTGTATTTTAGAGAGTAAACTCTCTTGGAATTATTACTTTACTCTATGATCTAGACAGAGTGCTACGCGCAGGTATAAAGAAATCGATAAAGTCGCCGCGTTAGTCAGGATGAATTCTCTCACCTAATGTGTTGGGCCAATCACAGCTCAGTATTTCATATCGAATTATCAGCCTAATTTACTGACAAAAAGCGATTATCGTCAATGAGTTAGGTAAATAGGAACATAAATCATTTTTTGAGTCATAAAAAGGATGTATTATAATTAAATATGGCGATAGTTATGATCAAAATTATTTGCATATCAATTTAATATATAAACGTATCATAAAAACTAAATCAACATAATTTTTTATACCCAAAAATGGCAAAAGCGTATTATGAAAGCTTAAACCGTCAAATAAATGAAATAAAAAGTGGTTAGCTGAATTCAAATTTTAAATGAATTACGTATTATAAATTTATAACAGCACACTTTTTACCATTTTGGGCTATAAAAGATATTCATATGAAAATATTCAATATTATCTGGCCTCCATCTAACCAACAAATAATTATTGGATTACGCAACTGATAAAAGAACCAATCAGATTAGAGTAATGATGATGAAGAGCACAGATTTATAGATTATTTATATATAGATTCGCCTTATAGACGGATCTATAAAAGTGTGAAAGTTCACGAAATTTTATTTTTTTTATTCAAAATTTTGTCTCAAAATAACATTTCATATATTTTAGTCTTTCTTCAATTTTAGAACACCAGCGTTGTTTCTCCGATAATACCAATCTTGATCGTTAGTTTTTTCGCTATTACGGTAGCGAGGAAGTCACCTAGTCAGCTTTACGATCAATATCCTAGTCTTTATATCATCTCATTTGGTATGGTCACTTCAAAAATTATCAATAAACTCGTGGTAAGTGCGACTCTAATTGGTAATTATTATATTATATAGAATACTTCCCTTTTCTTGTGATTCGTCATTATCTAAAAATAGAAATATGATGCATTTTGATTGGCTGAAAATTAATATTTTAGAATTGCCTATATTTTCAGCAGTTTTTTTTAGCCAATCGAACCGTTTCTAACTATGTATTTCCAGTGCAATTTCTAGGCTACAGTTTTATATTTCTCCTGAAATTCTCAGTTTGAACTATTCACCCAATTGTGTTGAACTGACCCACTAAACATTTATTGTTATGTTACAGTTAATTTAGTTATTATATTTTCGAGAGATATAAAATTGAATCATGAAATGTCTTACTTAACTCATTGATAAATTCTTTTTCTCAAAGATATTCCACGTCAGCAATTATTACTCTTATAAATAAAGATAATTACACCGGGGAGATGTCATTTTCAAATGAGATGTAATGTTACCTCTACAAATGTCATTTACAGATAATGAAATGATATCACTGAGAAAATGATAATTCAAATTGAATTGTGTGTGTGTGCGCGTGCGTCTACAGCAATTCGTTTTTTAGAGATAAATAAATCGACATACAGTATATCTGACAGTTAAATTAATAATGGATAGGGTCTCATTCTCCCCTCATTCCACACTCATGGGGGAAAAGAAGGGAAGGCTGAGTGGAATATTTTGAAGATGATGATTGAAAATCCATTCTAATATTTAAATGCGACTTCAAAGTGCTCAATCAAAATCTCTGGTTGTATCATTTATTTGTACCTTGTGGTGGTGAAGGGTTGTCACACATTTACAGTCGAGAATTCAGGGAATAATTTCGCTTCTGTCGGCGTTAATCCAAGCCACAGCTCAGGTTGGAGATTTGGATGAGAGGCTGGACCGCCTCTGCTCTCATAGCTATGGAGATTTGTGGGCGCTCATCAGTTGGGAGAAAGAAGGTTCTCAGTTAACAAATTCGTTTCCACTTAAACATCTTGTTGCCAGAGATCCTTCGAGGCTAGATGTGTTATTAAGAATCACCTCTTCGCTGTTGGTGATGTAAAAGAAAACGTCTGACATTTCTTCCATTTGCCAGCTAGAGAACCGCTAGAAAACTATTCTGTCTCTATGGCTATCTAAAGAGGTCTAGGGTTCGAATCCCAATATTTAGATTAATGATTTATCAATTGAATTATATTTTCATACAATAGATTTATTCTGTGTTTCTCCGTTTTCTTGAGTAGTTTTTGTATATGACGAAGCATTTATGTATTTTATTTGCAAGAATGCAAAACGTTATTTAATTCATTGCAATCATTTGTATTGTATTGTATTGTAAGTCGATATGAATTGGTTTATCTATAGTAATTCAAGATTACCAGATCCGAAGGTGGATTGTGTCATGACCTTTTTTATTGCTAAATATTTCGTAATCACTCTTGCCACAAATTCAATTGAATCTAAAGGTCGAAAGTTTTAATAAATGTTGGATATTTCAATTTTATCCACTCTAAATCAATTATTGTAAGGCTTTCTTGAAACTATCCAAAAAGTAGGTTATAATATAATTAATAACAGTAAATCAGTTTATCAGCGGATTTTGCCAGTGGTTGGTCGAATATATTGATAATATTGATGACACGTTCATTTGAATTCAATTACTAAATAAAAATCAATTCTATTTTTAAGTTTAACATTTTAATTCACATTTTACGAAACACTACTTATAAGTAGCACTAAGTAGTAGTATATTTTTAAATAAAATATATAAATTATTCTTGATCCAGTGTATCTACTATGTGTCACCTCGTTTCTATCTGATCAATAACTATTATTTAGATAATTAAATCTATTTTCAAGGTGTTCAATGTTTTGTTTTTAAGTTCCTGATTTTTAATTTATTGTAGGTGGCACACATGACTAAAAGTGAAATCGCTCTAATTGATTCGATTCTTCTTGGTCCGCTTCTGCTATTTCTTAATCAATACTTTAACTGTCCAGTTCAAGAGATTTACATCCTTTGGATTTGTTGTGTGAGTATTTGATAATTCATCATTTCATAGTTTAGCATTTTTATTCAGATTCTATGGAATAATTCTACCTGACGCAGAAGTCCAGAATTTTGAGAAATTAATCGCTAACCAATTTCATAGAACATCGATATTTCGTATAATCACAATCATGCTAGCCCTGCCTGCCTCTAATGTATATTTACGATTTCTATGGATTATTTACAGGCGTTGGCTTCGTATGATGCAATCAGATACGCCGTATTGGTGTGTCTGCAAATCTCCGAGTATCTCGAAATCTATATATTCCGAGTGGACAAGCCACCCTCAAATAAAGACGCAAAATCTAAGTGACCCTTGGGCGGTATCCACTACTTACATTTAATTGATCAAAAAATATGCAAACACCGAAACACAATATTATATTTATTAAATACAGCTTGCTATGTGCTCTGAGAGGTTATTTGACTTGGTCATTGATTCAATATTTAATGTCGGTCGAACTAACCATTATGAAGATTATGAGATAGACGAGTACTTACTTATTATGTTGTTCGAATCTGTCTAAATCAAAGATTTTCATCCACAAACATATTGTAGAACATTCTTTATTAGAAATGATAAAATTCATATTTTGTAAATTCGTAAAATCTCCTACTGCAATAATATATTCCAATTTTTATAATGCCCGGCTTCCATAGTATCTTATCCTTATCATCGATATAATTATTTTAAGAATACATCCAGTTTAGGGTTAAGAAAAATGGATTATCAGACATTCTCTCAAAAATACAATTAATTGAATGAATAAGTACCTAAGTCAATATTCGGTTTTCTTAATTAATTCAACAATGTCACAATCAAATTTCGTTCAGATAATTCTTTTATTTATTTACAATGTTAAAACAAAATTAAATTAAAAGTAAACTCTAGTAGAAGAACTCTTAACCATACATAAATGGTCTGAGCTGACTGACTCCTTGAATGTTTTATCGAATTTTGATTGGTAGATTATTATAGACAGCTGTTTCTTCACTTTTGATTCCACGCGTATATAAATTGTT
Source organism: Monocelis spectator (assembly GCA_036784945.1). Classification (NCBI taxonomy): domain Eukaryota; kingdom Metazoa; phylum Platyhelminthes; order Proseriata; family Monocelididae; genus Monocelis; species Monocelis spectator. The sequence goes on along the minus strand of JAYMFX010114883.1, from coordinate 8,632 downwards.
GGTGTTTATGTAACTCGTGATTTTAGCGTTTTCTTGTTTACCGTGATTTCATGTTGTTCATATAATATTATCTCTATGTATGTATAACCTGGGGACATACTATATAATATGTTAGTCATTATTCTGATTTTGGTGATAAACTCAATTAATAATGTCTTCATTTGTATTTCCATGATTTTAGTAAGTTGAATGACTCGAAAAATTTCTACGATATTTCTGTGTCTCATTATACACATGCGTATGATTACGTAATTGTTTTCCTATTGAATTTACAAGTCAATATATGTACTATGTATATATATTTGTTATTCATTATATCACTGATAAAATTGAAAAATAAATGATAAATTTTCAGGCTATGTGTCTTTTTCATTGCATGTTTTTCACGCAAAATATCCATGCATGTCCATAATATGCAAAAATATCTAAGAGGATCAAATAAAGGATGTTAATGAAATGCAAAAGATGATTCAATTATCGAGATGAGTAAAAGTATAAAAGTTGAACGAATAAATATTTTTCGAACCACTGCACAGGGTTAAACTAAACTATAGAAATTAAATAGACCGTAAACTCATAGAATTTTTACTATAAATTCACCATGTACATATAGAAACAACGAAAACATTCCAAAACGAGATCAATTCCTATCCTGACAGGTTCTCATAACCGGCGACAAAAAACCACTGTAGAATACATCAAGATTTGTGGAGTTTCCCTTTTAATTCCAATGTACCAGATTTTCATTAGGTATTTTACAAATACATAGACGCTTTTATTATTACATTTTTATTTTCAGATAATAAAAAAATATTATATTTGGTATGATTTTAATATCATGAAGTATATAACTATAACACAATAAAAAAAATGTAGAAGATTATTAAAGAACGAAGTTTATTGTTAATCAAATTATCTGGATATATTAAAAGATATTTCATCATCCGATTTCAAATATATAGATAGAAACATTCTGATTAGTAAAACTGACCCACAGTATTTGCGAAAACACAATAACACAAATGTATTACAAAATACACGACACCGATCCAAAAAAGTTAAATTTTAGTAATTTTAGGAAAACAAAATCAAAGTTTTATCGATTACGATCTAAAAGTTCACTCATTCTTGGGAGTTTCAGCTTCGTCATTTGAACTGTTTGACTCAGTGGATTCTGAAGTCTCAATAGATTTGTTGGAATAGTACTAAAATGAGAAAAAAGTATCTATATATATCACTTTAAAAGTACGTATATAGGAAGTAAAAATAGATAGTAGATCATAATAGGTATAGGAAACGACTTATAATTTACATTATTTATATATTTGAGAACGATAATTACCTTTTTGAGATAGTATTCCTTCTGTTCCATTACGTATTTGAAAGTAGAATCAAGAGTGCTTTGGACATATTCAAGTGAACGACGACTGTTTTTGTAAAAGGCTTCACTCAGGTCGGTTACCTTTTTGCTCTAAAGTTGAATAACATGCCATAATATGATTAATAACTGCAAGCTATAACCATATGGATAAAGCGTCAAAAAATGGAAGTAAGGACTTGTATACTTACATTCATAAGTTGATTGTAAATATCTTCTGAAAATTGTTTAGCTTTGGCGAGTCTCATCTGATTTTCCTCCGAAACATGATTATAGAAAACAGTACTGGTAGCAAGAACAGTTAAACGAATGTTGTTGGCGTAAACTCGGGTCTTCTGAAGAAGTACCGATTCGTCAGTAGTTACATCTGCATCGTTCTTTTCTTCCTTGGATTCTTCTTGCTTTTCCTCAGTATATTGTTGGCTGATTTCTTGATAGATATTACCAACTTTGCTCTTGGTTTCAGACATTTGAGTTTTAGCGTATTCCATCAGATCCACAGTGAAGTGTAATTTCTTCAGAGATTCGTCGCTACGAAGCTTCATTTCTTGCAGTCCTTTCATAGCTTTCGAATACATGCGACGCTGAACCTTATTTTTCAAGAAAAATGTTTTGTCAAGCAAGTTCTTATTTTCGTCTTCCTTATCTTCTACAGTATCTTCACCGTCGTTGGGGAAATATTTTTCAGCATAGTCATCAGCAGTGTCAACTAATTGTTCCATTAGTGTGTAGCTCTTCTTTGCAACTGCAGTTTGAGATAGAGATTCAACTGTCTTTTGACTGTAATTTACAACACTACCGTAAGTGTAGGTAATTGGTGATGTAGCCTTTTGAACAACTGGATGCATATTCGTCTGATAGTATTCTTTGCTGTCTTCGATGAGTTCTTCAGTTGGTTTTAGAACAACTGGATAACGAGTCTCAATCTGAGTAAGACCATTACAAGCCAAGTTTTCGGCTTTTGTCACTGAAATTGGGAACACATTATTTTCATCATTATAATGAATTATGTAAATTGTGTTTAAATTTAACCAATTAAATATTAATTAGTCATTTAAAAACAGAGAATGTTCAACTCACAAGGTCCTTCGAATTTCTTGATGATAGGTTGGCTAGTATTAACAGCTGTCTTCACACCAGACTCAGCCAAATTCAATGGAGTAGCCAAGTAGGGAGAATAACTTTTAACTCGGTCATAATAGTTGACAGCTTGACTGTAAGAATCATTGATCAATGGGTAGGAAGTTAATTGGCCAAATAGCCGTGCACCAACAACAGAAGTAGACATTCTTTAGATAACTCTGAAATCAATAATAGGTACATACATAAGAAATATAAATTACTTAGTTATATAAATATTGAAAAATATTGACCAATAACAAAATCAGACTGAAATCGTTAATGCGAGGGAGGGTAAACCATAGATATCAGACAATTTTATTCATACGGTCTATTAAATTGTCTCACAATGTAAAAATCGGATTTTAATGTGTACAACGAACTATACTAAACGATAATATCATCAGATTCAAACTACACATAAAGTATTTATAAAATTAGGACAAAATTTAGTTTTATAACTAAATTATAATAAATAAAAAATACTCACTTAGTGAAACTTTTGTTACAATAATCGCGGAATAATTCAGTTGAATAATGGATTTCGTCAGACACAACTGCTTTATATACAATCACGTACCACAGTTTTGCTATACATATTTGTGCAGCGCAGGAAAGAAATATCAATGACGTTACATCGATATTTCTTTCCTCTCAGCCAATAGCAAAGCGATGTGAGTTTTAGATTCAATTGACCTTTATAACAGACGATTAGCATACCTAGGTAACACACAGAGACAGACAGACGCATTAAGCAGTCAGTTATGAGAGATTTAGCACTTCACTGTTAGTTAGTGCGTTGTTCTAGAAGGTTCTTGCACTCACATTTATTCACCTATATTTGAACAAGCATATATTCTAGGAATAAATATGCTATGACGTTATGAGACAGTCATATAGTATAGAGGACAACTAAACAATTTGATTAATTTATACATAGATTGAATTGACGAGTATTTTGTTTTCGGAGGTCAAAATAAATCGAACTTTGCCCCAAACTCAATCTCAATGTTGTTGATTAAAAATATGCTTTATTATAATTTTTTTCAATAACAAAGTTTAACACAGCATTACTTAAGCATGTTGGTCAAAGGTAACAATAATATAGAGATCAAAATATAATTTTACTCAATAATTTAATGATTCAATGTTTTCACTATATTGAATTTATGGTGAGTAGTGTCCCGAGTCGAAATTCGGACACCTTCCATATGGGATCGTTGCGTCTCAAATATTACTCTCAACATGTCACAGAAGTTTCATGATAATCCGAAGGTCCTATTATCCCATGAAAGGTGTCCGACTTTTATCTCGCGGAGATTTTTTGGCTCGAGACACTTTCACCATTGAATTTAACTTAGTTGAAGTTATACATTAATTTGTTTATTAATTTGTGAAAAGATTTTGAAATTTATAACTAACCTTGTCTGGGCGTAGTCAAGTTGGTAAAATATGTCAATCACAAAAGCTTACGATTATAACATCTTGTATACCTCAAAGGTCTGTATTATCACCTCAGTTTATGCATCAATATGTAACTCCACTATGCAATCTATAATCTACAATCTCCACAAGATAAGCATCCTTATTCGAGCTCAATTATTTTTATCGACCGGCAACAGGCAATCGAAATTTTGTCATTGCTTTAGGAGGGTAATTTTCATGGAAATTGTGATTAATATAGTTTGGGCTTAAAATTCGATTTCCATAAAAACTATCTTCCCTAAATGAAATGACAAAGTTCGGGGCAATTTCTATAATCTACCTTTGTCTATTAACTTACCTATTAATTGACCACTAAACAAAAGCCTATATTAAGATAATAGTCATTGTAGTCATCATTGAATTATATAATATAATTTTTGGTATAAAATTCGATATAAATTACATGTACCTATTTTTAATATGGTTTACCAGGAGTAAAAAAAGGCATCGGGACAATTCTATAATAATAATAATAAATTTTATTTAGGGAGAAATTGAGAATATGATTCGTAATATAGTCTCATTAAGTATTTATGACATTGATAGAACAATAATCCACCCTTTTATCATTTTTTAGAGCAGGTTATTTTCCTCTTTGATGTTGGTACCGCATAATTTGCTCTCATGTTTGAATGCTAATTTCTTGCAAATCATGTCTTTTTTTGCTTTCCAATTAAATACTACTATTATTTTTAGCAGTAGTATAACTGTGTTTTGCAATTTTAAAAGATAAACAATCTTTTTAAAAACAAAAAGCGCAGAAAAAGAATACTGTTTATTCATTTTGTTTTACGCAAAGAAATAGATATTAAGGTATTTATTTCTATGTTTTTACGAGAATTAGGTGTTGTATGGTTATCTATAATGTCTATGTTTTTATTATATATTGGGGTTAGTTACCAACCTACATAATCACCTTCGGGTGCCTTTGGTGCCCTTTTTAGTTTCTTTTTCTAAATAAATAAACTTTTATTTTATTATTAATATCATACATACACAAATAGATCTCTCTTTCTGCTCAATTGCTTAAAAAAACTCGGCATGAAAGTAAATGGATGAAATCTCCTATCTATATCAGTCCCGTTGTGTTCAAACTAACATACACACTCGAGTTTACATGGATACTATGATGACCAAACAGAAAAAACTGCCTGATCTAAAATAACTGAAAAATCCGAAGAAGAAATATCATTACGGTCATAGTAATCGGAGCAATTCCGATTTCTATGATTACAGTAGAAATTAAACAAAAGAATGAAGAAATACGCTTTTGCAAACCCCCATAGACTTTGTTTAAAACACCCTTAGAAACTCCCCATACCGGTAATTGTAGGGTTGTTAAGGGTGTGCTTATTTCCATAGAATTTTTCCCGGAATTTGCAAGCGTATAGGACTGTTAAGTGACCCTCTAATTCTATGGAAAATGACTTCCCTTGGATACGAAGAGCATACAGAGATTATGTAGTATCCAAGGGAAGTTTAAATTTCCATAGAATTGGAGGGTCACTTAACAGTCCTATTGCTCAGAAAAATCAGAGATATCACGCCACATGAATAGATGAAGACCGAAGGTCAAAGAAAGGAAATCCTGGCTGTGAACTTTTAACAGAGCACAACTACCAGCTATAGCTAGAAACTAAAAACTCTTTTTAAGCAAAGAGTTGTGAATATAACAACTATATAATATAATATTTTTGTATTGGTCCTTTAAACAATGCTTAAATCCTGCCCTTGGATTCCCCCCAAACCCATTAAGTTAGATTGTTTTGTGATAGACATATCATATGCTTCATTGCATTTTTTGTTGCCATGGTAACTATAACTGGTTGCTATGTAAACTTGTACATACATGATTAAGCTTCCGAAACCGAATGAAATACGAAATCATTGTATTTTCTCGTTTAACATTTGATTACAATTTTTGATCACCATCAGCCCGAAAGAGGAAATATTTTAACAACATAGTAAAAGTACAGTTGCAAACCAAACTTTCATCTTATAGTTGTATTTTTTTAAGTAAGAATTAATTACAATTATGTTATGTACATATCAAATTATAATTCAAAAACTTCTATAATAAACCTAAATGGAAAACAAATCTGAAAAGTTTTTATGAACGTATTACCAGCAGCTGAGTATCTATACTACTCCTGTTTTATCGATTTTTTGTGAAACAAGTGATAGAATAGCTCCAATAGTTCACTAATGGTCAGTATACTCACTCCCATATAGAGACCCATACAACCACCGATATCAGAGAGTAGGTTAAACAATGGATAGTGGAGCTCTTCTTCTTCAAGCGATCCAAATATCTCTTGAGGTCTTATTGTAATTTCAGAGAAGTACGACTCGAATCTCTCCTTATAATTGCTATTATTAAGGAAGCGTTCCCATCCTGGCACTGGCAGACCTTTCTCTTGAGCGTCTTTATAAGGCTTTAGTAGAACATCCTTGATAACTCTTTCCTTTGTTTGAGGAACTGGCCATTTATTCGAATATGTCATCGAAAATGAGTAAATCGTATTATTGCAGGGCATTTTCGGTCGGCAGACTTCACTGAAACTATCATAATAGAGATCAATGACAGATTTGAAGCATCTGGCTCTAGTGGAGAGCAGCTTTAGTTTCTCGGGAGCATCGTTGTGAATTCCTGTTGTATTGAGACACATTGGAAAGCTGGTTTTGATGTAGTAGGATATGAGAGCGTTTGACATACTCAGGACATAGCAGCCACACTTCTTCACCAGCATCTCCTGCATGTGTTCATCCACACAGGCCTGATAGAGATCGTTCATCACTACACTTTCACTGGATGAGAAGGGACTGGGGAAAGATGGCAGCTGACTGAAGCATGGCCGATTAACAGAATTGTACAAAAGTCGTTTTACTTTTCGGAGTCCAATTTTATAACGACGACCACTTTGTATATTTAAATGATTACTCTCTAAAGTTGGGTATTTATCTTTTTCTGTAAAGTATAAGCGCAACTCTTGAGAATAATCTTGTATGTATCCAAATCGTTCTAAAAAACTTTGGTAATCCAGATTGCGTTCATCTTCTAGGAAAATAGAGATTGTTAGGGCATCGGTTGGGTGAGCATTTCTGCTTTGATTTAATTGAATTTTTGAACACAATATATGATTCCTGTCGTAGGTGAAGTATTGTTTGGAAGACAGGTCTATCTTTTGATTGTTAAATAAAGCTCTGGTAATTGTCTGATAATTCCGATGGCCTATATGCTTAAAGAAGTTATTCCAATCGATCGTCTCCCAGAATAGAACGCCCTTTTTAATCGATAGTGGTATTTTAGACTTTTTCAGACCGTCTTTTATTTGACTTTCGATGATTCCCAAACTGTCCAATTTACTCAACACCATGCCCAATGGATGTCCTTCAACTTTAGCCATTTCTTTCGCTTGTAAAAAGTAAGATTGTGATATTGGAATTTCATGACACAAATGCACATCCGGAAAATCAAAGGGAATACCTCTAGGACTATAAACAGTCACCATATTGTACTCGAAATAGATGCCAATCTGTTTAGAAATGTGCACAGTGAAGGCTGTGAAACTTGAGATAACCAAAATGATCCATAAAAATCGAATACCTCTGGACTTGGCAGCGGTGATTCTATTCATTCCATGAAATGTGGACAAATTCATCGCCGCCCAAATTATATCGCCCGATTTCGATTTTTCATTCATCGTGTAATAAAATGTTTTAAAACAATTATAAAATGGCTAATTTCAAGATATCTCTATTCCACTGACGATAGCTGTAGTTCTTAAATATAAAAGCTAAATATCACACAATATATCATCTATATACAGTGTGTGCAAAATCATTTTTGCACACCGATTCCAGGCACAAGTTAAAATCAGTTTTGTTTGTGCATTTTTGTGTTATGTTGCCGCTATATTGGAAAAAAAATCGATAATCAATTGCCAATAATATTAACTGACTGCGGATCCACTCAAGTTATGTGACTAACTCTTGTCGCGTTAGATTCGTATTCAGCTCTCTCTACCCGTCATGCACGAGAGAGAAGGAAGGTGACCATTAACTCTTGCTCTCATATAGTTATAATGTAAATTTGTGAGGCCTGACAAATCTGTCAACAAATCTGTCACTGTCAATAAGCTGATACCATTAATATATTATGAAAGATCCCATCATTATTCAATGATTTTCTTTACTTAGATATGCATTATAAAGGCTTTAATTTTGAAGTTAAAGAGCTGAAATTTCGTACACATATACTTCGCTCAAAACAAACTGCCCTAATATAAAATTCAAATCGATTCGAAATCGTTTTCCTACCAAAATCGATAAGAGTAGACCCCCAATATTAGCTGAGAGCCCCACAGCTATAGTATTTCGTCAATTTAGAAGCTACACTCTCCAAATTTTAACACAATCTATACTTCAAGAAAATCAAAATGTCCTAGAAAAGAAATCAAAAAGATCGCATCATGGGAAGTCTCTTTAATTAGCTTACGAAAATACTCCTATAGTTTACATTTTATAACAACCCTAACAAAATCGATAATCAATTGGCAATAATCATATTAACTGGCTGGATCCACTCAACTTTTGTGACTAAAAACTCTTGTCGCGTTAGAATCCGGTAGAGGAATTTGGCGGAGATTG